>JARQOC010000012.1:86010152-86037313 GCA_033576535.1 Allobates femoralis
TGTTGTTTTCCATTGAGTTTAGCCATTTTGTTTCTATTTAGTTCTATCAGTTTGGACTCAGGGTCATTTGAACCTCTTTCTGGACTTCAGGGGGGAGCTCAAAATTTCTGGGACTTCTAGTGTAAAGGCCAAATGGAAACTGTATAAAGAGCCAGCTGCAGTGGATTTGTGAGGCACAACTACTTTAGTCACATAATAATAATAATAATAATAATAATACTTTATTTATATAGCGCCAACATATTCTGCAGTGCTTTACAATGTAGGGTTAGAGTACAGAAAATATAATACAGTAAGTATTTCACATGTGAAAGTATGGCTGCCGCATTAACAAAAGTGATATATCAAGAGAAGAAAAGGGGTCATGGTGTGCTGCCAGAGGGACCACAAGAATCCTCATCTGTCTGTAGATCTTTATTAGTTGACACGTATTGAAGCTGGCCGCTTCTTGCTCTGGATTTGTGTTACAAAAATATATAAAATAGATGTTACGGAAACACTTAATCACTGACAAAATTCTAGAGTCCATTATCTAAGATATATCACTAGCCGCATAATCTCAATTTTCTCAAATAAACCAGATAACGGCAATCTCAACACCACACTTGGGTTTATAAATGCAAATATGTTTATTTATAATTAGATCAAAATCACACCAGATAAAACCATCCCCTACAACAACTCCAAGACAGTGTGGATACAGTTACATGTTTCTGATTACAGGCATGTATACCATCACAGTACAATCACTACTATGTCTGCACATGAAGGATTACATATAAACATTATTTCATATACCGCCTATCTCCCCTTTGCATGTCCTCCTTTGAGGACAGGGATACAGAAATGTACATTATAAGCATCTCATATCCATCATAATGCAAAGTCTACAAGTAAGACTGTCACCATAACGCACCACCCTGCCCAGCACCTCAACGTTTCGCTCACCACTTCGTCAGGAGGCGCTGGGACAGTGTAGTAATCTCCTTTTTATCCTCTTGTCCATTATTTGCCCCATTTGCAGCTACTTCATGGCACACGCACGGTATACTCCATTGGACGCCGGGGTCACGTGGGAGGCGGGGACGCTGCAGACATCGCGCGCTCACAGCCCAGAGCACCCACACCATCTTAAGTGTGGGCAGTTTGCCCACTTACCTCATAATACCACTAAATATTGTCTGATACGTTCTTGTATTATTGCACATGTGCCCTTAGGAGGTTTTTTAGCCTCCATATTCACATCCATATTATACATACTCTATTTATGGTAATAAATGTGTATCATTTAATTTGCAACATGCATATATATATAGAAACTGTAGGCATCAGCGAAAAATGCGTCCTCCTGATGAAACGATGACATGTTTCCTGGGCAGTGCTGAACATCAAACTTCATTTGTGGTTTAGTATGGTGTATGGATCCCATATAAACTTTGCGATTGCAGGCCAATATTAGGACAACTATAACACAAGATAAGACTTACATTTAAAAACAGTGACCACCCAATAAAAGAACAATGATTTATTCAGTGTGGCAGAAAGAGGGCTCCATATACACTATAAACTATATATCAATATGATAGTAATGAAGGTTTTGTTACTACAGTGTCGGCAAAAATGCAGGACAGATATCCTATCCATTCCCTGATCTCATTCTAAAAAAGGCTTGAATGAGATAGCATCGTTGAGGCCTGGTTTGATGGTCTCCAGCATGGTGATCCATTTTACCTCTTTTGTGCAAGCACACGTTTCACGTTTCCGCCCCTCACCCCCAAGTGCACCTTATCAATCCCCCTAAAATTTAATAATCACCATTTACAGTTGTGCACCTCTTTAAAGTGTTTCGGGATGTTTTTTAGGGCAGCTATTTCTTCACATGTGGTAGCCTCCACTGCCTTCCTGAAATCCCTAAGATGTTCTAATACCCTTACCCTAAGTTCACGGGAAGTCATCCCTACGTATATCAGTTGGCATGGGCATTTTGCCCAATAAATCACCCCACTCGTGCAGCAATTTATTGAGTGTACAATTTTGAAATTTCTGCTCCCATCATAATTGTGGAAACCGAAAGCACGCTCCACTTGGGTGCATGCCCCACAGTCTCCATAGGGGAAAAAATATTAATTTCAACAAAGTCTACTGCTTCAGTTTTTCTAATGGCAATTTGCATATACTCCAGAATGTCATAAAGAGTGATCAGCTTAACAGCAATTACTTGCAAAGTCAATATTTGCCTAGAAAATGAACTTTAACCCCCAAAACACATTTCAACATCATTGCAGTCCTGCCTTATAAGGAGCCGCTAACATGGTTTTAGTGATTGTTCCATTAACACAGGTGTGGGTGTTGATGAGGACAGGGCTGGCGATCAATCAGTCATGATTAAGTAAGAATGACACCACTGGACACTCTATAAGGAGGCTGGTGCTTGGCATCATTGTTTCTCTTCAGTTAACCATGGTTATCTCTAAAGAAACATGTGCAGCCATCATTGCACTGCACAAAAATGGCCTAACAGGGAAGAGTATCACAGCTAGAAAGATTGCACCTCAGTCAACAATCTATCGCATCATCAAGAACTTCAAGGAGAGAGCTTCCATTGTTGTCAAAAAGGCTCCAGGGCGCCCAAGAAAGACCAGCAAGCGCCAGGACCGTATCTTAAAACTGTTTCAGCTGCAGGATCGGACTACCAGCAGTGCCGAGCTTGCTCAGGAATGGCAGCAGGCTGGTGTGAGTGCTTCTGCACGCACTGTGAGGCGGAGACTCTTTGAGCAAGGCCTGGTTTCAAGGAGGGCAGCAAAGAAGCCACTTCTCTTCAGAAAAAACATCAGGGACCGACTGATATTCTGCAAAAGGTACAGGGAGTGGACTGCTGAGGACTGGGGTAAAGTCATTTTCTCTGATGAATCCCCTTTCCAATTGTTTGGGAGATCTGGAAAACAGCTTATTCGGAGAAGAAGAGGTGAGCGCTACCACCAGTCTTGTCTCCTGCCAACTGTAAAGCATCCTGAAACCATTCATGTGTGGGGTTGCTTCTCAGCCAAGGAAATCGGCTCACTCACAGCCTTGCCTAAAAACACAGCCATGAATAAAGAATGGTACCAGAATGTCCTCCAAGAGCAACTTCTCCCAACCGTCCAAGAGCAGTTTGGTGCCCAACAATGCCTTTTCCAGCATGATGGAGCACCTTGCCATAAAGCAAAGGTGATAACTAAATGGCTCAGCAAACAAAACATAGAGATTTTGGGTCCATGGCCTGGAAACTCCCCAGATCTTAATCCCATTGAGAACTTGTGGTCAATCATCAAGAGACGGATGGACAAACAAAAACCAACACATTCTGCCAAAATGCAAGCATTGATTATGCAAGAATGGAAGAATGGAAGAATGGACTGCTATCAGTCAGGATTTGGTCCAGAAGTTGATTGAGAGCAGCCAGGGAGAATTGCAGAGGTCCTGAAGAAGAAGGGTCAACACTGCAAATATTGACTTGCTGCATTAACTCATTCTAACTGTCAATATAAACTTTTGGTATCATAATATGATTGCAATTATATTTCTGTATGTGATATAAACATCAGACAAACACAAATACAAACCAGAGGGCAGCAGATCATGTGAAAATATCATTTTTGTGTCATTCTCAAAACTTTTGGCCATGACTGTACACTATAAACTATATATCTATATGATAGTAATGAAGGTTTTGTTACTACAGTGTCGGCAAAAATGCAGGACAGATATCCTATCCGTTTCCTGATCTCATTCTAAAAAAGGCTTGAATGAGATAGCATCGTTGAGGCCTCCTGGTTTGATGGTCTCCAGCGTGGTGATTAATTTTACCTCTTTTTGTGCAAGCACACGTTTCACATTTCCGCCCCTCACCCCCAAGTGCACCTTATCAATCCCCCTAAACTTTAATAATCGCCATTTACAGTTGTGCACCTCTTTAAAGTGTTTCGGGATGTTTTTTAGGGCAGCTATTTCTTCACATGTGGTAGCCTCCACTGCCTTCCTGATATCCCTAAGATGTTCTAATCATCTTACCCTAAGTTCACGTGAAATCATCCCTACGTATATCAGTTGGCATGGGCATTTTGCCCAATAAATCACCCCACTCGTGCGGCAATTTATTGAGTGTACAATTTTGAAATTTCTGCTCCCATCGTAATTGTGGAAACCGAAAGCACGCTACACTTGGGTGCATGCCCCACAGTCTCCACAGGGGAAAGTCCCCCATCTTACACCCCTATTACTACCTAGGAAGGTGGATGGAATGGGCACATATAGACTCCGTACTATCAAATCTTTCAAATTCTTAGACCTACGGGGAGTAAATGACGGATACTTAGAAAGTACCCCTGTCAAATCTCTATCCGCATGTAGAATCGGCCAGTACCATTTTACCACCTCCACGCTGGGGTGATTTATTGGGCAAAATGCCCATGCCAACTGATATATGTAGGGATGATTTCATGTGAACTTAGGGTAAGGGTATTAGAACATCTTAGGGATATCAGGAAGGCAGTGGAGGCTACCACATGTGAAGAAATAGCTGCCCTAAAAAACATCCCGAAACACTTTAAAGAGGTGCACAACTGTAACTGGCAATTATTAAAGTTTAGGGGGATTGATAAGGTGCACTTGGGGGTGAGGGGCGGAAACGTGAAACGTGTGCTTGCACAAAAAGAGGTAAAATGGATCACCACGCTGGAGACCATCAAACCAGGCCTCAACGATGCTATCTCATTCAAGCCTTTTTTAGAATGAGATCAGGGAATGGATAGGATATCTGTCCTGCATTTTTGCCGACACTGTAGTAACAAAACCTTCATTATTATCATATTGATATATAGTTTATAGTGTATATGGAGCCCTCTGTTCTGCCACACTGAATAAATCATTGTTCTTTTATTGGGTGGTCACTGTTTTTAAATGTAAGTCTTATCTTGTGTTATAGTTGTCCTAATATCGGCCTGCAATCGCAAAGTTTATATGGGATCCATACACCATACTAAACCACAAATGAAGTTTGATGTTCAGCACTGCCCAGGAACCATGTCATCGTTTCGTCAGGAGGACGCATTTTTCGCTGATGCCTACAGTTTCTATATATATATGCATGTTGCAAATTAAATGATACTCTATTTATGGTAATAAATGTGTATGTATAATATGGATGTGAATATGGAGGCTAAAAAACCTCCTAAGGGCACATGTGCAATAATACAAGAACGTATCAGACCAAATTTAGTGGTATTATGAGGTAAGTGGGCAAACTGCCCACACTTAAGATGGTGTGGGTGCTCTGGGCTGTGAGCGTGCGAGGTCTGCAGCGTCCCCGCCTCCCACGTGACCCCGGCGTCCAATGGAGTATACCATGGCAGCGCATGCGCGGTTTGCACTTCCGGAACGCCGTGGCGCGGGCGAGTGCGGGCAGGCGCAGACGTGCGTGCGCCATGAAGCAGCTGCAAATGGGGCAAATAATGGACAAGAGGATAAAAAGGTAATCCCTACACTGTCCCAGCGCCTCCTGACGAAGCGGTGAGCGAAAAGTTGAGGTGCTGGGCAGTGTGGTGCGGTATGGTGACAGTCTTACTTGTAGACTTTGCATTATGATGGATATGAGATGCTTATAATGTACATTTCTGTATCCCTGTCCTCAAAGGAGGACATGCAAAGGGGAGATAGGAGGTATTTGAAATAATGTTTAGATGTAATCCTTCATGTGCAGACATAGTAGTGATTTTACTGTGATGGTATACATGCCTGTAATCAGAAACATGTAACTGTATCCACACTGTCTTGGAGTTGTTTTAGGGGATGGTTTTATCTGGTGTGATTTTGATCTAATTATACATAAACATATTTGCATTTATAAACCCAAGTGTGTTGTTGAGATTGCCGTTGATCTTTATCTGGTTTATTTGTTACGGACACACTTGTAGGGTCAACCTTTTCATAGAAAGTTGAGACTGACTCAATCTTAAAATATGGCCAAACTTGTTAAAAAAAACAACCTTTACCAACAGGAATTACGGAAACACTTAGAAGGTGTTTGGGGGTCATCTTTGCTTTATTGATAGTTGAAACTGACTAAGTCTTAGGATATGGTCAACCTTGTAGAAAAACAACTTTTATCAATGGGAATTGCGGAAACACTTGAGAGGTTCGTGGGGCCATCTCTGCTTTATTGAGGGTTGGGACTGACTCAATCTTAGGATATGGCCAAACTTGTAAAAGAACAACGTTTACCAATGGGAATTACGGAAACACTTGAGAGGTTTGTGGGGCTATCTTTGCTTTAATGTAGGTTGGGACTGACTCAATTTTGGGATTGGTGTTTACTGAAAGATAAGAGTGAAAACTTTTAAACAAGGTTGAGACAAGTTTAGTGTTGGAATTAAGGTTTGTCAAAACCCCCTAATCTTTTTGTAACAACATTTGGTTGGTTACCTTAACTACACTGCGTGTTTAAACTGGATATAAAAGGAGGATCTTGTGTCAGTGTTTAGATGTGGAATATATTCGAGAGGGAAGTACACATTCTCAACCGTCCCTGGAAGTCAGAGATGTCACTCGGAGGATTAACGAGAGTCTTCTTGATCTTCTGCTGGATTCTTTTTGCCTTTGCACAGCTGAGTGAGTTTCAATATTTTTGGCATTTACTTATTTGCCTTTCATTTTAATACTCAGTGTTTAGTCACTGTTTCCTCTGCAAAGTCTTTCACAAGTCACCAGGTGATTTGTAAGTCCAAGTCTTAGAAATTTCAGCATGTATGTTAAGAGCAAAAGTTTGGAAATGAAACTTCCACATGCCACATGTAAATTTTAGTCATATATTCTTTAATATTATTTATTATTATAGCTCCATTTATTTTATGGCGCTTTAAATGTGAAAAGGGACATACATAGACAAGTACAATATTTATGAACAATACAAGGCAAAGACAGGTACAGGAAGAGAGAAGACCGTGTCCACGAGGGCTCACAGTCTACAAGGGATGGGCGAGGATACAGTAGTTGAGGAGAGAGGACCCTGCCCGTGGGGGTTCACAGTCAATGAGAGATGGGGGAGGATATAGTAGTTGAGGAGAGAGGACCTTGTCCACGAGGGCTCACAGTCTACAAGGGATGGGTGAGGATACAGTAGGTGAGGAGAGAGGACCCTGCCTGCGAGGGCTCACAGTTTACAAGGAATGAGTGAGGATACAGTAGGTGAGTGTAGCGCAGGTCATGTGGTGGTTTGGTGGACTGAGGATTATTGCAGGTTGTAGGCTTGTTTGGTCTTCAGGTTCCTTTTGAAGGTTTCCACGGTGTGTGAGAGTCTTTTACGTTGGGGCTGAGAGTTCCAGAGTATGGGGGAAGGATGGGAGAAATCTTGTATGCGATTGTGGGAAGAAATGATAAGAAGGGATTAGAGTAGGAGATCTTGAGAGGATTGGAGGTTGTGTGAAGGTAATATATTCTTGAAGGAAATTGGCATTTGTGTTTTTTTTTTAACTTTGAAAAAGGTGTCGAAATGCATTGGTACTAATAACCTTCTCTGAAGTTTCAAGGCGCCTCATTTCCTACAGTGCAACCTAACGTAATTCTCTCCATGCGGTAAATATTCTGGAAGTGATAAAATTAATGTATTGTCTAGTTTACAAAACTCATTTTTAAGCATTGTGATATGAAATCCTTACAGTTACTAGACTTTACGTTACTATGCCTCATTTATAGCTAACATCTACCATTCAGATCAAAGCAGCTCAGTGGGAAGGACCAGGCTAGACCATATACTGCACTGACATCGCATCAGTGTGTTTTACTTAGCTTATCCTGGGGTAGGGGCACTATACATGCCTGGCATCCTCTTAAATCAACGTTGCCCTTTGATGGTCTCAGAATGTCACTTTTAACAATAATTGTCTAAAGTGGATTACCCTTTAGATAATAAATGTTTTAGAAAAGCATTGTAGATCATTGGGGCAATTTGTGGCTATTTTAGGTACTTCCCATAGATTTTATTGCCTTTTTTATCCTAGATTTGAACTGTGATGGACTTACAAAGACGCTTAGTTTTGACGAAGGGGAAGAAGCCACATTACCAGTCAGTCGGAATCAACCTCCATTGTCTAATATTAATTGGAACTTTGAACAACATGTGATTGCGATCACAGGACCTGGGAAACCAATAGAGCTGGGGAAGTATAGCTACAGATATCCCGGAAGACTCTCCAGCCGCCCTGATGGCTCTTTAGTAATTTTAAGGTTGACCGCGGCAGATGGACAGATCTACCGAGCTGATATGTTTGATGAGAACCAAAATTATGTGTGTGTACAACTTTACGATGTAACAACTAATGGTAAGTTGGAAAGAATTGCTATTGGACAAGAGTAGACCAATTTATCTTCTAGAATGTTTCCGTAATATCATGTGTATAAGGTGGGAATCTGCATCATTATATGGTCAACCAGTGATGACAGTAGACATTCTGGTTTATATTACGTGACCCAATTGACAAATACTAGGACACAGCTAATTTTTGGGGATGGTCTTGTAGGACAACTTTGAAAGGAAACACTTTTTATGCTGTTTCACCCCAACTTTTCTCATGTATGATACAAACCTTTGTATTCCAGTTTGTCAACAATTCTAACCTTTTTCTTCTGCTCGTAGGATCTGGTAGAATTTCTCCGAGTGTTTGTAAGTAATTATTTATTTATATCATCAACATCAAGCAATGTGTAGAGATATAGTCATTGTATCAGTCCCTGTCCCAAGTGGGACTTAAAATGTCATTTTCTGAAGACAGGAACACAATTTGGTCTAATTTGCAATAGAACCCAAGTATTTCACAGCATATCTTTGGAATGTTGGAAAAAAATAGAGAATCCATAAAAACAAAAGAAAGAGACAATGGGGAGAAAATGAAAACCCCATGCAGATCTCGTTTGGTTTGGAACCTAAGAAACGCAAATCTGCATTTTATTGATAACTTTTACTTATATAAGACGTTACTTTGAGGTAAAACAGACTGTTGAGTTTCAAGCTGCGATCTTCATTGCTTGTACCCATACACACTTTGAAGAGTCTTTTGCACTCTGGGAACCACTCATGATATATGGTAAGAAGTGAATATTTCTTAGTTCACTGGCTGGGAGGGATCACATGACAAGCATACCCATATATGCAGAGTATCAATATGATAACCATGTAAGACCCCTTTCACATCAGCGGTAATCGCTGATCGTGGCAGTTGCGGTGAAATAAACCGCAACTGCCGCGATTACCGCATAACGGCCGCACTTGTGGTTCACCTGCGGCAAGCCCCATGCAATGTCTATGGGGCTTGCGGTTTTGGCACTTGTGGCAGGTGCGGCCGCTAACAAACCTGCCGCAAGTGCCGAAACCGCACTTGCCGCACCTGCTGCACACTTACCGCAAGCCCCATAGACATTGTATGGGGCTTGCCGCAAGTGTGCCGCGATCGCGGCCGTTATGCAGTAATCGCGGCAGTTGCGTTTTTTTCACTGCAACTGCCGCGATCAGCGTTTATCGCTGATGTGAAAGGGGCCTAAGCTTTCCTAGCTGTTGACTTTAGGTTATTGCTATATGTGAATAATTTAGAAGAAAAAGTAACCAATTACTTCAACTGTATATTTTTCTAGCTCCTTCAGAGGCCTGCAGTCCCACCATACAACTTTTATATAGAATTGGGCAAAATGTCACTTTGAAGCTTCCAAGAAATTCCAGAATTTCAAGTATATACTGGGACATTAATAATATTAATCATATAGCCACTACCCAACCGGGTGGCATTATATATGGCCAAGATTCCAATTATAATGGTAAACTGTCCGTGACGGATGATGGATCCCTAAGGATATTTAACCTGACCACCAATGATCAGCGTGTCTACAGAGCCGAACTCTTCACTGGTGACTGGGTTCACCTATGTACCCAACATTATGACGTTAAAGTGAGAAGTAAGTCTACAAAAATGTACATTTTCCCTTATCACAACAATGATTATTTAGGCTCTCAAGGCCTTGGGGGCTTTACAAAGAATGTTTGTGTATAATAATTTTTTCCCAATGATGTGTTTATTATACTGGCATCCCAATGTATATTTAGTGTTTACATTCAATTGTCACATGGGCATCATGGTTATAGCAATCAGTTATTGTCCTGTGCATGATGCCTATAAGTGTTACTCATCCCACTGTTACTAATGACTGTTTAATGTTTAAATTCTAGGCCAGGCCCTGCTTCAGACCCTTGTGCAATGTATGCAGACTGTGCTATTATACAATTTTTTATTCTGGGTCAATTGATGCCACTTTGGTGGTATATGCTCTATTTTTTGAAATGTGGAGACTCTTCTTGGGGGTCTCCTTCTTATCTATTTCCTGAATTTAGCAGGGCTCTCTGAGCACAATGTCTACATTTGTCACTCATCCCCCTGTTACTAATGAATGTTTACCCTTCAAATGCTAGGAGAGGTCCTGTTCCACAACCTGTGCCATGCATGCAGGCTGCAAATTCTACAATTTTTATTCTGGGTCAATTAATGCCACTTTCTTGGTATCTGGCCCTAATTTTTGAAATGTGGAGTGTTAGGCCCCCTGGCACCGCTTCCCAGCTCACCTCTCCCGGGTCGGCATCTCCTGTTCCTCTGCCGACCGGGCATCCGGCGTTCAGGCGTGCTGTGTCTCGGAGCCGTCACGTAGTTCCTCTTCTGTCAGCTGACCACTGGGCTCACACATGAGCACATTACTAAGGTCGTATTCATGTGACCAATCAGCGGCGCACTAGGTGCACTCCTCCCCTGTGACTCTAGGGGCTGGCACGGTCCAACCTGACTCTCCCCTTGACCAATAGCTGCTCTTCCTATGGTATATCAGGCCACCTTCTCTGATGGGAGGTGCCTGATTACCATGTTAGTTGAGCTTCTGCTTTGCTAGCTGTTGGTCAGGCCTTCCGTGTACTCTGTGTCCTGGAACCCTTGCTTTTCTCTTCCCCGGTAGCACCATCCCTGTTCTTCCAGCCCTGTGCTCTGTTTCCTGGAACCCTTGCTGTGCTCTGCCCCGGTAGCACCATTCCTGTTCTCCTAGCTTTGTACACTGTTATCCAGGAATCCTTAGCTGTGCCTTAGTATAGGCTAACCTTACGAGCCGCCCCCCTGGTACTAGCTGCTGTGGTACTTAGACCCCCTGGGCTTGCCCCTGACAATCCCTGTATAGGGGTTGGCTAAACTAGGACCAGCTCACCCAGGGGAGTTCGGTACCACGGCCCAGTGGGTACACTCTAGGGCGCCTTTCCCCGGAAGCGTGACATGGAGACTCTTCTTGGGGATCTCCTTCTTGTGTATTTCCTGGATTTAGCCAGGCTCTGTGAGCACCATGCCTACACTTGAAGCTTGAAATACTGGGCAAGGCCTTGTCATATGCATCCATAATGCACAATGATGACAATTTTAACTCGGGGGAATAAATTGTACTTTTCCTGGTGTCTGTCCCTAATTAGAGCTGTTTTGCAGCTTTTGGGCTCCTTTGAAGGTATTTTCTAGTCCCTTGATTTAGCCTCCCATTGATTTCAAAGGGGTTCAGAAGTTCAGTGAACAAACCGAACCAAATCCGAATTTCCATAGGTTCGCTCTTCTCAACTCTCTTTCGCTGTCCTAAATGGAGTGGAGGTGCACAAGTTTGACCTCTGTTTCATCTATTGTCTATGGTGCTGCTGGAAATAGCCAAGTGCAGCATTCAGCAGTACCATAGCCAATAAAAGGAGCAAAGTTCAGACATGCAAAACTATATTTTGTAAGGTATGGTATATAACCATTCTTTTGATTGTTAAAAAAGGCATATAATGCTCCTTACTTGAAATCATAAGAAATATTATTATTATTATTATAGCACCATTGATTCCATGCAGTGGCGTAACTTCAGGCCTATGGGCCCTGATGTGAAAGCTCCAACGTGGCCCCCAATTATTGCAAATCTTTAATAATATTAGTCTTTTTC
Organism: Allobates femoralis; assembly: GCA_033576535.1. Taxonomy (NCBI): domain Eukaryota; kingdom Metazoa; phylum Chordata; class Amphibia; order Anura; family Aromobatidae; genus Allobates; species Allobates femoralis. The sequence goes on from JARQOC010000012.1 coordinate 86,022,168, forward strand.
TATGGGCCAAAGGGACTTTTGGGGCCCCCTAGGCTGCAGGGCCCGGGTGCTATCGCAGCCCCTGCACCTATTGTAGTTATGCCCTTGATTCCATGGCATTTTACATTTGGAAAGGGGCATGCATAGACAAATACAATAATTATCAACAATACAAGGCACACACAGGTGCAGGAGAGAAGAGGACCTGCCCCTGAGGGCCCACAGTATAGAAGGGATTTTTGAGGATAAGTAGGTGAGGAGAGAGGACCCTGCCCGCAAGGGCTCACAGTCTACAATTGATGGGTGAGGATACAGTAGGAGAGGATAGAGGACTCTGCCCGTGAGGGCTCACAGTCAATGAGAGAGAGGGGAGGATATAGTAGGTGAGGAGAGAGGACCCTGCCCACGAGAGCTCACAGTCTACAAGGGATGGGTGACAATACAGTAGGTGAGGAGAGAGGACCCTACCCACGAGGGTTCACAGTCTACGAGGGATGGGTGACAATACAGTAGGTAAGGGGGAGGACCCTGCCCACAAGGGCTCACAGTCTACAAGGGATGGGTGAGGATACAGTAGGTGAGGAGAGAAGATCCAGCCCACAAGGGCTCACAGTCTACAAGGGATGGGTGAGGATACAGTAGGTGAGGAGAGAGGACCCTGCCCACGAGGGCTCACAGTCTACGAGGGATGGGTGACAATACAGTAGGTAAGGGGGAGGACCCTGCACACAAGGGTTCACAGTCTACAAGGGATGGGTTAGGAAATAGTAGATGAGGAGAGAGGACGCTGCCTGGGAGGTCTCACACTCTACAAATATTGTTTTCTTAAATATAAAATTTGAAATTAAGTGGAAATATGGGTAGTAATAGCTGGCAAAATACATACTAAATCTTTTCCACGTATAGCCTAAAATGATGAGGGAAGTGTGCCATTACAAAACTGAACTCCTGTCTATCATTGCTTCATGGAGAGGCAGAGGAAGTAAAACAAGACTAATGATGAAAGATTAGAGGTCGCCTCCAGGAAATGTGTTCATGCAATGTCGATAAGATGACACTGGCAGAAAAATGGATACTTATACTGTGATCACAGTCCCGATAAACCGGACTTGGAATGCCAAGGTGACTTCTGATAAAGGCGCCCAGTTAGAAAGCTATGGGGTCTAAGAGGAGAACATTCAAAATTCAGGAGGACTCATTGTGACCATTATCATATAATTTGCCTTTCACTTACATCTACTGTACATTTCTCTGTAGAGGTTCCTCAGAGGAATGTATAATCTTATGAACCCAGTGTGAACAGCTCAATCTGATGGAACAACCCCATTAGTAAGCCATTCAAGAGGGATATGATGTGTCTAGGACACAGCAAAACATAGAGTTTTTGAAGAATAATGACAGATACTGATCTTTATCAGAATTGTGAGAGGCCTTTCTTAGAAATTTCTCTCTGTTAGTTGACCAACCATTTATTTTTATCAAGGATTGACCTAATCTTGGGGTTCAGATGTCAGAAGTACACTTCTCAAGACTTTACAGACACAAATGTGACATATGAAAATAGCTGAGAGTCTTTCAGCCCCCTATACACATTAGACTAATGTTGGACAGCAATTTAGGTGTAGGAGCCCTGGATAATATATTTTTGAGCAAAATATCAATCTGGCATGTCATATTTAGAGCTGCAGATAGTATTGTTCTCCCAGAGATGAACCTCCACCAGACTAGTTTGGTGGTAGCTTTCTCATAGAGGAAACAGTAGTGCTCTGCCAGGAGAGATGGATGAGATGGTTGCTGGCTGGACACTCAGACAGCCATCTAATGTTTTTGTTGTAGGGTCAACACTTTCATGGAGAAGACATGGATACTCCATGCAGAGTTTGTCATTAATCAGTTTTAAGCCCTGGACACTAGTGATAACTTCTTTATATGGGCTATTCATACTGTAACTATGGGTCAGTCTTTTTGAAATGAGGGTACCTATGCTCTACTCAGTTTTGGGATTTTGGTTAGATGAGAGACAAGACAGATGGACGGTCATCTAAAAACAACATACTTTTAAAACACAAGTGGAGTTACGGAAATATGTGAGAGCCGCTACTAAGAGGTTTTTATCATTTGTAGGGTCATACTTTTTATGAAGGTTGGAACTTTCTCAATTTTGAGATAAGGATATTTTTCAAAGACAAGACTAATACATATATGTCCATAGTTATAAAAAAAACAAAAATCTTTTACAACTCAAATAGCTGTTACGGAAACATGTGCAAACCTTTACTCAGATCTTATGGTACCTTTACACGCCGCTACAGGATGGTGGAAACAACCGGGTAGATGAGACAAATGTATCTTGCACCGCCAAATCAACCCGCGGTCGCGGCGTGTAAAGACGGTTGTTGCCACCTGTCACTTGAGGCACCTGTTTCAGAGCAGAGCTCAAAAACAGGTTGATTTCAAGGCGATTGTTACGGCCTGTATCGGCGTGTAAATAAGGAACAAGAGGGTTGTTTCGACACCTTGCTATCTACCTGGGGCGTGACACAGGTCCGGGATACCGCGCCCCATCAGCGATCATTGGAGGAAGCTCCTGCATGACGATTGGTAGTCGCTGAATAGGGAGGCATATTTAAGGAGCTGACCAGTCACACTATACAATTGCTCGAGCGTCATGTATTAATCAGCCTCCTGTGCTGGCTACCCAATCATGATGTTATTGCTTTGTCCTATCAGCGTACGGAATTCTCGTAATCCACAATTGTGGCACGCCTATGTGTTGTCCCTGCTGCCTTTGTTCCGCCCATATTACCTTGTAATAGCGGCGTGTAAATGAGGTAAGGTGAGCTACAGAAGGTAACTTGTGGCACCCGGCGGTGTATCCAGAGATAGATGTAACCTACTGTAGCGCACCTTGTTGCGGCATGTAAAGGCAATGAGGGTAACGTTTTCAACCGTTTGTGCGTGCTCGTGCACGTGAATCATCCGGTTGTTTCCACCATCCTGTAGCGGCGTGTAAAGGTACCATTATTGTCTCTTGAAGGATTAACCTTTCCCTTGAAGATTGGCTCTGACACAGTCCTATGATATAGACAAAAAAAACTTGTCCAGAGTTGTAAAAATAACATTTAACAATGGTAATTACAGAGACACTCTAGAGGTGTATGGCGCCATCTTTGCTTTATTGAGAGTTGGGACAGACTCAATTTTGGGACTGTAAGCAAATCCGTTCATTATTGAAAAACGTGTGCACCACTAATGGTGCTGTCACACAGCACGATCTGGCCAGCGATTTCGGAAGCGATGCGCGGGTGCCCGCTCGCTTCCGACATCGCTGGCCAGCTGTCACACAGCATCGCTGCGGCCGGCGATGTCGCAGCGACGCGGGCGGTGACATCACTCGCTGGGCTGGGCTCAGCCCAGCGAGCGATCCGCAGCAACACTGCGGTATAGGCTGGATCGCAGCCGACATCGCTCTGGCGATGTCACATGGCGCGATCCAGCCTTATCGCGGGTCGCCGGTTGCCAGGTTTATGGTTCTTCCCGTAAACCTGTCAACCTGCGACCAGCAATAAAACGCGGTCGCGCCGCTCATTTACACAGTGCGACGTCGCTAGCGACATCGCTGATACGTCACTTTTTCGGCAATGTCGCTAGCGACGTCACCAGGTGTGAAGGCACCTTAATAGTCACGCTTCACCAGGGATCAACAAACACCTCTGTGTTCAGCTTTTTAGAAGCCGCACTTATTGTCCCAGGTAAATACTCCAGAGGTAGAGTCCCAACTTTATCCATGTTTTAAGAAGAAAAATAATAACTCTCACCGGGTTCTTGGAGACACTTCTTTTTTCAGATTAAAGCATCGCAATCTGAAGGGCCAGGCTAGTTTGCATATTACACTGACATCGCATCAATGTGTTTTACTTAGTTTATCCTGTGGAAGGGGCACTATACATGCCTGGTTTCTTTTTAAATCATCCCTTTGATGGTCTCTAAAGGTACCGTTACTCGGTTCAATTTTGTGAATGATATTGTTAGCGATCTCATGCACGCGCAATCGCTAACAGCATCGTTCAGATCGCTGGTGAGCTGTCACACAGGCAGACTCACCAGCGATCAGGATCAGTAAGAACACTGGTAACCAAGGTACACATCAGGTTACTAAGCGCAGCGCATCGCTTAGTAGCCCGATGTGTATCATGGTTACCATCTCCCAGCATAGGCTGTGCCGCTGGGAGATCGTTATCGCGGTGTCACACAGATCGATACAGCAGGTTGTTTGAGTTGAAGTTGACAGGTTTATCAACATGGTTGATAAACCTGTCAACTCCGACTTGAATAACTATCATTGTTGAATCGTTTGTTTACATGCAACGACTCAATAACAATGTTGTTTCAACATCGTTCCAGTATCACTTTTGAACGATGTCGGGAACTATGTTGAACTGTATAATGGTACCTTTAATGTCACTTTTAACAATAATTGTCTATAGTGGATTACTCTTTTGATAACACAAGTTTTAAAAGAGCATGGGAGATCATTGTGGCTGATTTAGATACTTCCATAGATCTTATTGCCTTTTTCATTCTAGATCATTGGGGCAATTTGTGGCTGTTTTAAAGACTTTCCATAGATTGTGTTGCCTTTTTTCATCCTAGATTTTACCTGTGATGGACCTGCAAAGACGCTTACTTTTGATGAAGGGGAAGAAGCCACATTACAAGTTAGTCGGAATCAACCTCCATTGTCTAATATTAATTGGAACTTTGAACAACATGTCATTGCGATCACAAGACCCGGGCAACCAATACAGCTGGGGAAGTATAGCTACAGATATCCCGGAAGACTCTCCAGCTCCAGTGATGGCTCTTTAGTAATTTCAAGATTGACCGTCAAAGATGGACAGATCTACCGAGCTGAGATGTTTGATGACAACCTTCGTTATCTGTGTGTACAACTTTATGATATAAGAACTGATGGTAAGTTGGAAAGATTTGCTATTGGACAAGAGTAGCCCAATTTATCTTCTAGAATGTTTCCATAAGATCATGTGTATAAGATGGGAATCTTAATCATGCATTAATTTGTCAACGGTGGAAGGCAATAGACATTCTGGATTTATATTATGTGACCCAATTGGTAAATACGAGGTCTCAGCTAATTTTTGTGGGTGGTCTTGTACTAATAGGACAACTTTGAAAGGAAATAAAAGCAGGGAAGAAAGGACAGTGTTGCCTGGATCTGCGCTGCACATACAGTGAAATGAGATGAGGAAACCACAGTTGACGTGCAATGATGGCTTTAATTCCAACGTGTTTCAGAGCCAAACCCAGCTGCTTTCTCAGGGAACCAACAAAGGTATGTGTTGGTTCCCTGAGGAAGGAGCTGGGTTTGGCTCCGAAATGCGTTGGAATTTAAGCCATCATTGCACGTCAACTGTGGTTTCCTCATCTCATTTCAATGTATGTGCAGCTCGGATCCAGAAAACACTGTCCTTTCTTCCCTGTATTTGGTTCTGGCACCCCTATGTGGGTGGAGTGTGAATCCTGCAGCAGTTATATCTACGCCTTCATACCAGTTGTGGGTCACAAAACTGACTCAGGTGAGCAGTGACAAAAAAACTTCTCATGACCTCAGTGTTGTAAGGATTAGAGATGAGCCACCACCCTAGTGTTTGAATTCAATTCGACTCGTCGAATTGGGGGTGTGGTCGTCGAATGTTTGTCAAACACCTTCGAACACCATTAAAAACAATGGCAAGCAAACTCAAACACATATAAACACATAGAAAACACATAGAAAACACCTTCTAAGGTGTCCAAAAGGTGATAAACTACTCAGAAGACACAACAAACACATGGAAAAGGGACAAGTACATATAAAAATGCGAAAAGAAAAGAGCTGGATGAGAAAAGGAGGAGGAGACACAGATATAGGCATGTCCTGCCCTTCTAAAATCATGTAAAACACAGCAAGGGGACTCCAACAAGAGTCTCCATTCTTTCCAAAAATTTGGGCACAGACACCACTTAAAGCGAACCTGTCACCCCCTCCAGACATCTAAAAATACCATAGCCACCTTCTCCAGCACTAAGGCTGCAGTCTGACAAGGTGTCTATAGCATTTATGCTCCCTTGATTCACTGAAATAAAGACTTATATAAAATCTGTTTCAAACCAGACCCAAGACCGGGAGGCGGGTTTTCCAGCGTCTATCTCCAGCCTCTGTGGTGTCAGTCATCCCTCTCTGTTCTCTGTGCACCGCCTCCAGGGCCATCTCCCTGCATTACAGAGCTTTGTCAGCTCTGCTACAACATAGAGCTGCTGTTATAGGAGACCCCAAAGTAGTAAATCTAGCAGGAGGATCCTGAGCAGACAAAGCACTGCCTGCTACATAGCAGCCTTGAGCTGAGCTGTCAGCAGTGCAGCAGAGTTGAGTTTGTGCTTTAGATCAGGGGCTGAGGACGGGAGCAATGCTGCTGGGTACAAGAAACTGAAAGTGAAAACTGCTCAGCTCAAGGGCTGCTACGTAGCAGGCAGTATCCTCCTGCTAGATTTACTACTGTGGGGTCTCCTATAACAGCAGCTCTATGTTGTAGCAGAGCTGACAAAGCTCTGTAATGCAGGGAGATGGCCCTGGAGGCGGTGCACAGAGAGCAGAGAGGGATGACTGACACCACAGAGGAGGGAGACAGACACTTGAAACCCCGCCTCCCGGTCTTGGGTCTGGTTTGAAACAGATTTTATATAAGTCTTTATTTCAGTGAATCAAGGGAGCATAAATGCTATAGACACCTTCTCAGAATGCAGCCTTAGTGCTGCAGAGGGTGGCTATGGTATTTTTAGATGCCTGGAGGGGGTGACAGGTTCGCTTTAAGTGGCATCAAGTGCCCCAGAGTTGCAAGCTTAAAATGGTTGGTGAGGTTACTTTCAGGCAGTACAATCCAAAATCCACAAGCCTCTAGTCTCCCCATGTTATCTGTAAGATCTGTCACCAAAATCTAAGTAGAGGCCGAAAAATCAATAATTTGAGTAGTTCATGCATGAACCGTCACATGGATATGAAACAAAAGTCACAGTGGGAAGCTTACTGTGCTACAATGCAGCCTAGCAGGCCGGGCCAAGCACCGTCTGCCCCATCAAGTGCATCTGCAACCTCTTCATCCTCTGTGACTGTGGGGACTGCAGTCACACATGCTTTTGGACGCAGACCTTCCACCTTTACCCGCAACAGCCAGTGTGTTTGACAGGTCATCAGTTCTTTTGGAAGTGGAAACACCTGTTGGTGTAGAGCGCTGTCAGACATCGATAGCACCACCTTTAGATGAAGGCAACATAATATCTCCGCCTACACCTTCCTCACAGACCAGCAGTTTCCGGGGACACCCTACTCAATCCCGTCTCAGCACAGCAGCCAGCCCTCGGTCCCTCAGATGTGGAGAAGTAAAAGAGCAGGGGTAAATCATGCTGCTGGAGTGGTCTCAGATCAAGGACCTCTGCGCCCTTCTGCACAGTTTTGAAATGGCGACGAAGATGTTTAGTGCTGACGGTGCCATTATCAGCATGACTATTTTGGTTATTTACATGCTGGAGCACACTTTAAACAGTATTCGGAGTCAGGTGGTGGGCCAAGAGGAAGGGGAGGAAGTACAGGAGAAGTCGTAAGCGGAAGGGATAACAAGATCTCCAAGGTCCAGATGGGTCAGCAGCACCAAGGTGGCAGGCATGGAGGGGGAGAGGGATTAACGAGGGCGCATGGTAGCAGCCGAACTGTTGAGGAAGATGCAGGAGCCGAGAAACAAATGGAGGACGAACTGGCGATGGGCATGGAAGACTCATCAGATAAGGGAGACCTTGATCACATTTCTGTTGTGCGAGGTTGGGGGGAGAGGGCAGAGGAAGGAAGCATGATTCTTACCTCGTCGCGCCACCAACACAACAAAGACTTGGGCCTCCTGGATGCACAATACACATGAGTGCCTTCTTGCTGCACTACCTGCAACATGACCCTCGGATTGTCAGAATTTGAAGTAATGCCGACTACTGGGTTGCCACACTCTTAGATCCCCGGTGCAAGAGTAAATTTGGTGAAATAATTCCTGCCATAGAAAGGGATTCACACATGCAGGAGTATCAGCAGAAGCTGTTACAGAATCTTAGATCTGCTTTTCCACAAAACACCAGTGGTGCACATAGTGAATCTCACAGTTCTAACTTGCCAACCGTGGGACTGCCCAGTCATCACTCAACCCGTAGCAGTAAAACCGTATCTGGTGGTAATAGCAATTTTGTGGAATTGTTTCACCAATTTTTTAGACCATCCTTTGCAAGGCCAGAAGACACAAGAAATCTGACACATAGTCAACGCCTAGAGAGGATGGTACAGGAGTATCTTCAAGTGAACATTGATGCCATGACTGTGGAACTGAACCCTTGCTCATTTTGGGCTTCCAATCTGGAAAAATGGCCTGAGCTCGCCACTCACGTCTTGGAGATCATGTCGTGCCCCCCAGCCAGTGTTCTCTCTGAACGTGCATTCAGTGCTGCTGGTGGAGTGCTGACGGATAATTGCACACAGCTGTGTCCAGTGACAATGTAGACCGACTAACGTTCATCAAGATGAACAAGTCATGCATCCGCAAGGACTTTTTTACCCCTATGTCATCCTGAGTTGGGTCATCCTTTGCGATGGGGCAGACGGGGGTTGGCCCGGCAGACGGTGGTTGGCCTGGCCCGCTAGGCCGCATTGTAGCACAGTGAGCTTCCCACTGTGACTTATGCTTCATACTCATGTGACGGTTCATGCATGAAGTACTTAAACTATTGATTTTTTTAGCCTCTACTTAGATTTTGGTGACAAATCTTACAGATAACATGAGTTGGATCGTCCTTTGTGATCTCAAAAATGGCCCAGGCTAGGCAAGGCTTAGAGCCCATGTGACCTGAAGAAGAGCCACCACGACTTCCACTCAGGCAGAGTTGTGGCTGAGGATGCAGTTGTTGACGTGCTTCCAGTACTCTGTCTCTGTTCAGGAAGGCGCAACCTAACCTCGTCATCACTAGCATCCTCCTCCACCTCCTCTGCTGACTCTCATCGACTGGCTGACTGTACGTTGACAATAAGTGGGATCTCCAACCTCATCATCACCCGTGTGCTCTCACACCCGTCGTCCTCAGAGTCAACCTCTTCCTGCCCTGACTGAATAGTCAAGTTGTCGTTCCAATCAGGTATCTCAGTCTCATCAGCATCTTCCTCATTGTCTCCACCAACACGACTTACAGTTTGGGAATGAGGGTCTACATTATGCTTGCTCAGAACCTTCTTCATCTGGGCCTGGATCCAGCTCACAAAGCTCCTGGGCATCAGTGAAGATCATTTCTTCGTCTGGACTCACAGAAGCTTTGGAGCAGACCTCTGATTCCCAGGCTATAGTATGAGTGAACATCCCTGCATACTCAACCATCTGTCTTACCCCATACTCAGACGGGTGACTGGAGACTTGGGAAATGTGAGGAAGCAAGTGCGATTGGGGTGACACCGCTTAGGACTGGTGTATTTGTGATGTTGAAGTTGAGGTGGAGGAGAGCCCACTTGCTGAAGCACTTACTATCCATACAAGCGCCTGCTCATTTTGTGTCTCATCTACAATTGGTAGCGATTGTTGTGTGACTCATGTCCGTAAGAAAGGGATCATATCAGATTGTCCACGAAAAGAAGTAGACATCTTAGTTTGGCTGGAAGATCGTCTTTCTTCAGCAGATGTGACTGTTGCTTTACCACCTACCCCACGGACACAAACTTTTTTTCCCTTTCCACCACGCCGATTCCCCTTTCCACCAGCAGCAGGCCTTTTGCCACTCATTTTGTATGTGAACAAATTGGTAACTCTGCAGTTGTTGGCAAAAAAAAATTGCATGGAAATTGAGCAGAGCTGAGTGGCCAAACAGTGCTACTAGGCACAAACTATTACCTGGGCTAGATGCAGTTAAAAATTAGTCTGAACTAGACAGGCGGTGTAGTGTGTTTCACAAGTGGGCTACACTGCTGACTACCAGACACTGTTACTAGCCCAAAAACATTGCCTGGACTAGCTGCAGTAAAAAATTGGCTGCTGGATAGACAGGCGGTGTAGCTTACTTTACAGCTGGGCTACACTGCTGACTACCAGACACTGTTACTAGCCCAAAAAAATTGCCTGGACTAGCTGCAGTAAAAAAATTGGCTACTGCAGACAGGTGGTGTAGCTTTCTTCACAGCAGTGCTACACTAACTGCCCTAAAGGATTGGCTGAGCTAGATTTGGTCAGATGCTGTGAAAAACACTTGCACAGCACTGGCACACACCTGCCTGGCAAAACTAATAGGAACTGCTCTAACCTAGCCCTCAAAAGGGCTGATATTATAACTAGTCCCTACTTCTATGAAGTACACCTGAAAAAGGGCTGCTAGACTACTAGTCCCTACTTCTATGAAGTAGCCCTGAAAAGGGCTGATATTTACAACTAATCCCTACTCCCTACTTGTCTGAAGTAGCCCTCAAAAGGGCTGAGACTCTAACTAGTCAGTACTCCCTAAACCTGTCTATCTAACTTGAAATTCGCTCACTATTTATCTAACTAAGACTTTATAGCTCCCACAGCAGCAGTAGTGGTGCCTGTCTGACACACAACTGCAGCACTAAGGAAAAGGTGGCGATGGGGGAAAATGGCCGATTCTTATAGGGCAAGGACATGTGACATACACAGCTAATGACACATGCCCTTGCTTGTGTGCAAAAAATGCACTTTGCTGTGTGTGTGTGTGATTGGCTGACAGCCTGCACCGCCCCACTGTATATGCAGGTAGGAGAAAATAAAATGGAGATCGGCATTATTTCAGCAGCACTGATCTAAATCCCGCCCGACCTACACACTATACACTCAAACTGGATATTAACATTCATTAACAGTATTAGGGTTAGGGTTAAACTTTTGGTGATTGAAGCGTTATCGAACATAAATAATTTTAAGCAAATTGTTCTCATTCGTCGAATGACTCGAACACCGCCAAAAACAGCTCGAATTTGAGATTGGCGAACATTTCGAATTGAACATCGCTCATCTCTGGTAAGGATATGACCCTATTGCGCTTTCTTTCCTCTCTTATAGTTTGCATTTATCAACTTTGAAAGGAAACTTTTTTTTTGCTATTTTAGGGTGGCTTCACACACGCGTATTGCGGTGGGCGAACGCAAGCCGAGCACATACACCGCACATCCCTATGTTTAACATGGGGACGCGGGTGTATGCGCTCAGGTGTGGATTGCCGTGCACACCCATTGCCCGCCATGTATGATTTGTACGCATGCGGATGCTTGCGTACAAATCATACATTCTCGTCCGCACCATGAACGCGACATGCATCCGTATGAGTACAAATCATACATGGCGGGCAATGGGTGTGCACGGGGTGCGCACGGCAATCCGCACCCGAACGCATACACCCGCGTCCCCATGTTAAACATATGGCCCTGCGGTGTATGCGCTCGGCTTTGGTTCGCCCGCCGCAATACGCTGCGCGGGGGAACCGCAAGTGTGAAGCCAGCCTTACCCCAACTTTTCTTATGTATGATAAAAACTTTTGTATTTTAGTTCCTCAACAACTCTAACTTTTGTTTCTTCTGCTTGTAGGTCCTGGTAGAAGTTCTCCGACTGTTCGTAAGTAATTAGTTATTTATGTCATCAGCATCAAGCAATGTGTAGAGATATAGTCATTATGTTAGTCCCTGTCCCCAGTGGAACTCAAAATCTAATTTTCCAAAGATATGAACACAATTTGGTCTAATTTTAAATGAAACCCAAATATTTTCATGGTATGTTTTTGGAATTTTGAAACTTTACCCCAGTCCTCAGCAGTCCACTCCCTGTACCTTTTGCAGAATATTAGTCGGTCCCTGATGTTTCTTCTGGAGAGAAGTGGCTTCTTTGCTGCCCTCCTTGAAACCAGGCCTTACTCAAAGAGTCTCCGCCTCACAGTGCGTGCAGAAGCACTCACACCAGCCTGCTGCCATTCCTGAGCAAGCTCGGCACTGCTGGTAGTCCCATCCCGCAGCTGAAACAGTTTTAAGATACGGTCCTGGCGCTTGCTGGTCTTTCTTGGGCGCCCTGGAGCCTTTTTGACAACAATGGAAGCTCTCTCCTTGAAGTTCTTGATGATGCGATAGATTGTTGACTGAGGTGCAATCTTTGTAGCTGCGATACTCTTCCCTGTTAGGCCATTATTGTGCAGTGTGTCACATCGCCATTGGACTCGGTGGCTGGTGTTCCTGCCTCGGCCGCTGGGAGGAGCCGGATTCCTTCGGCTGGTGGCGCCGGTGATAGGAGGGCCTTGTCCTCATATGGAACTGCTCCCGCAACATCTGCCTCTGTCGCTGAGCGCCGCTGTGTTTCCCCTCTGGGTGGTGTTGGTCGCAGAGGAAAGGGCCCTGCAGAGGTGTCCGTTAGGCGCAGCCTGCGTTCTTCTGTCAGAGGTGGCGTGGGTGGAGCCAGTCGTGCATCTCCATCTGGCCTGGATCTAGGGGCGGTCCGGATGAGGTCATCAGGTTGTGAGCTCCAGCCTATGGGAGGTAGCCATGCCCTTCAAGTACATTGGAGCCTGGCTTGCAGGCCGCCAGATATAGTTTTGGTTCCCCAGTGATAGTGTGTGTTTAGTTTTGTGTCTGACCTTGCCTGGATTTCTGACTCTGCCTCTGCCTATTGATTTTGTACCTCAGCTGCCCTCTTGGTTTTTGCCCTTGACCTTTGCCTGGATTTTTGACTCTGCTACTGCCTGACGATTTTGTACCTTCGCTGCCCTCTCGGTTTTGACTCGGACTTCTGACTTCGTTTTTCGGGTCTTGATTTTCCCCTGGCGACCTCCCCGGCTCTGTTGCTCATATAGGCAGCTACCCCCTGGGCTCCGCTGTAATTCCAGATCCCTGTATAGGGGTTAAGGGTCTCGGGGTTTCTTGGGGTGCTGCCTACCAGCAGCTCGGCCTCACGGTGGATGGTCGTCACACAGTGCAATGATGGCTGCACGTGTTTCTTTAGAGATAACCATGGTTAACTGAAGAGAAACAATGATACCAAGTACCAGCCTCCTTTTAAAGTGTCCAGTGGTGTCATTCTTACTTAATCATGACTGATTGATTGCCAGCCCTGTCCTCATCAACACCCACACCTGTGTTAATGGAACAATCACTAAAACGATGTTAGCTACTCCTTTTAAGGCAGGACTGCAATGATGTTGAAATGTGTTTTGGGGGTTAAAGTTCATTTTCTAGGAAAATATTGACTTTGCAAGTAATTGCTGTTAAGCTGATCACTCTTTATGACATTCTGGAGTATATGCAAATTGCCATTAGAAAAACTGAAGCAGTAGACTTTGTTAAAATTAATATTTGTATCATTCTCAAAACTTTTGGCCATGACTGTACATTTCAAGGGCTATTGATAACTTTTACTTATATAAGGCTGCTTTCACATCAGCGTTTTTCACTGATCGTGGCAGTTGCGGTGAAAAATCTGCAAATGCCGCGATTACTGCATAACGGCCGCACTTGCGGTTCACTTGCAGCAATCCCCATACAATGTCTATGGGGCTTGCAATAAGTGTGCGGCAAGTGCGGTTTCGGCACATGCGGCAGGTGCGGACGCGAAAAAATCGCCGTATGCCGCGTTTTTTTAGCGGCCGCACCTGCCGCAAGTGCCGATACCGCACTTGCCGTACCTGCCACAAGCCCCATAGACATTGTATGGGTCTTGCCGCAAGTGAACCGCAAGTGCGTCCGTTATGCGGTAATCGTGGCAGTTGCGGTTTTTTTCACCGCAACTGCCGCGATCAGCGCAAAACGCTGATGTGAAAGCAGCCTAAGGCGTTATCTTGAGGTAAAAATGATTGTTGAGTTTCAAGCTGCGATCTTCATTGCTTGTACCCATACACACTTTGAAGAGTCCGTTGGACTCTGGGAACCACTCATGATATATGGTAAGAAATGAATATTTCTTAGTTAATTGGCTGGGAGGGATCACATAACAAGTGCACCCATATATGTGGCATGTCACTACGATAACCTTGTAAGGTCTCCTAGCTGTTGACTTTAGGTTGACTTTAGGTTAATACTATATGTGAATAATTTAGAAAAAAATAACCAATTCCTTCCTTCCTTGTACATTTTTCTAGCTCCTTCGGAGGCCTGCAGTCCAACTGTACAAAGTTTTTATAGAATTGGACAAAATGTCACTTTGAAGCTTCCAAGTAATTCCAGAACTGCAAGTATATACTGGGACATTAATAACATTAATCATATAGCCACTACCCAACCGGGTGGCATTATATATCGCCAAAATCCCAGCTACGATGGTAAAGTGTCTGTGACAGATGATGGCTCCCTAAGGATATTTAATCTGAACACCAATGATCAGCGTGTCTACAGAGCCGACCACTTCACCGGTGACTGGGTTCACCAATGTACCCAACATTTAGACGTTAGAGTGAGAGGTAAGTCTACAAAAATTTACATTTTCCCTTTATCTTGATAATGTTTTTTTGGGCTCTCAATGCCTTGAGAGCTTTACAAACAATATGTGTGTACTTTGGTTACTTGCCAATGACATGCCTATCATGTTGGCATGCCAATGCATATTTGGTGGTTAGCTTTCACTGTCACATGGGCATCATGGTTATGGTGATCAGTTATTGTCCTACCCTTTTCATCTCCTGCAGTGAGATACATTTTTTTGCAAGAGATGAGAAAGCTGTCACCATTGTTGATATCTTTAAATATTCAAAACTAATATCATGAATAATCAAACTAATAAAACAAATACCATATTTTCATCCTTTTTTTTCCCTTCAGAAATCCATAAAGAATTTGCCATTAATCTTGGAATTCTAAGTTTCATCTGCCTGGCCCTATTGGCTGGTTACTTCTTGCTATGTTCTCTATATTGATTTATTACATTAAAACAGAAAGTTGCAGGCCACCTCAGTGAATATAATGGATATCACAGTATTTGGCTACTTGGCACTCGCTGAGTATTTTGTTTCTCACCTCCCAAGATTCAAGTGTCCCGCCAAGCATGTTTGGAGTCTGATTTTCAGCCACTAAACATGCTGGGTTTGCTTGCCAATCACAGTAATGCCATAGCCATGTT
>JARQOC010000012.1:86037413-86098294 GCA_033576535.1 Allobates femoralis
GTAAAAAGGGTGACATGAGCTGCTAAGGGTAAGCCCAGCACAAGTCCAAATCACCTATACAGAATAGGAATGTGGCCTACCTTGGCTTTCTAGGGATCCCATATCTTCACGGTGCATCTGGCCTTGTATTATAGCATCATTAGAATGTATGGTCTGTTTCCAGGTTACTCCAACAGCCAATCCCAAACGCCCACTATCTCTGACAGCACTGTGATTGGCTGTTGCGCCCCTCACCAGTAAGTACCCAGGAAGGTAATGAGCGGTCCCGGAAGGACAAGTGGCGGACACCAGTAAGTATAACGTTGATGTGTAATCACTATTTCTTTCTTTTTACAGCCCCCCAGCCCCCATTTCATAACTTTAAAGTCTGAGTTTGGGGTTTGGACTCAAGTTCGAGTCATGTTCAGTCCCAAACCTGAACGTTAAAAAAAGTCTGGTCGGGTCCACCAAACTCGAACACTGGCGAGTTCGCCCATCACTATTCAAAACCCTTACCCGGTATGTCTCCCTGCCAGACACACGGTCGCCTCACCTTGTACATTAATAGATAAAGCATCACTCCTTTTAATCATTATATTGTTGAATGATTTTGCCTCACAGGAATAATTCCCAGAATCCTCCAACTGAGCAGATGAAAGTTTGTATTTATTGGATTCAGTGAAGAGTTGCAAAATTTTTCCATTTTTATAAAAGGCATATAACAAGCTAGTTGACTGTCTGAGTGGACTAATGGTGGTGTGGCAGGTTAAAGTCATGTCAGCTCCTTCCACCACCGGATGTAAATTTAGACTGATTTCTGGAACAGTAAAAAGTTCTAAAATGAAAGAAAACAAAGTGTAAAATTATTATTCCTAAAAAAGCCACAATGAGTTATACAGTATACGTCACTTCATCTGCTGTAATAACTAAGTCACTAAGTCTACTTAGTGCTCCTAATGCCCATGGCTGAAATGTCATGTCAAGTCAAAAGTTAATAAGGACACAAAAACATAAATCAGTCCAGCTTTTAGTTGTTGATATAACTAATAACTTAACAAATAGGCACACATTTTGTGATATTAAACCGCCCCCAATGTGTTTAAAATGGACTACGTCATGCCCCCTGCCCTGCGCCCACATTGTATGTTATCACTGCAAGTGCTAAGTATAGATATAGGTTAAGGACCTGTGGGGATGTCTCGACCATGTGACCATAATGGGCGAAGCTAAGCAAACCTGTAGTGAAGGGAATGTGGGCTTAGATCCGACCATTGTGGTGACATGATCCTGGAATCACCACAAGTCTTTCTCCAGTTTTGCTACACTGAGCTCCGCTTGTTAAGGTCACATGGTTGTGACATCACTGCAGGTTCTTAAAGCCTTATTTTTATGAGCATCTGCAGTGATGTCAATATAATACAATGTAGGAGGCGTGACAAAATAAAAAAAAAATCATTAATGAACTTGAGTGACAGTAATCAGAAGCGCCTCCTCTATGATTGAAGACAGGTATGTGTGTGCAGTCCAGTAAGCAAAAGAGCCTCCCCTGTGACTGAAGACAGGTATGTGTGTGCAGTCCAGTAAGCAAAAGAGCCTCCCCTATGATTGAAGACAGGTATGTGTGTGCAGTCCAGTAAGCAAAAGATCCTCCTCTATGATTGAAGACAGGTATGTGTGTGCAGTCCAGTAAGCAAAAGAGCCTCCCCTGTGACTGAAGACAGGTATGTGTGTGCAGTCCAGTAAGCAAAAGAGCCTCCCTATGATTGAAGACAGGTATGTGTGTGCAGTCCAGTAAGAAAAAGTGCCTCCCCTATGACTGAAGACAGGCATGTGTGTGCAGTCCAGTAAGCAAAAGTGCCTGCCCCTATGACTGAAGACAGGTATGTGTGTGCAGTCCAGTAAGCACAAGCGCCTCCCCTATGACTGAAGACAGGTATGTGTGTGCAGTCCAGTAAGTAAAAGAGCCTCCCCTATGACTGAAGACAGGTATGTGTGTGCAGTCCAGTAAGCACAAGCGCCTCCCCTATGACTGAAGTCAGGTATGTGTGTGCAGTCCAGTAAGCTAAAGCGCCTCCTCTATGACTGAAGACAGGTATGTGTGTGCAGTCCAGTAAGCTAAAGCGCCTCCTCTATAACTGAAGACAGGTATGTGTCTGCAGTCCAGTAAGCTAAAGCGCCTCCACTATGACTGAAGACAGGTTTGTGTGTGCAGTCCAGTAAGCTAAAGCGCCTCTCCTATGACTGAAGACAGGTATGTGTGTACAGTCCAGTAACCTAAAGTGCCTCCACTATGACTGAAGACAGGTATGTGTGTGCAGTCCAGTAAGCTAAAGCGCCTCCCCTATGACTGAAGACAAGATATGTGTGTGCAGTCCAGTAAGAAAAAGCGCCTCCACTATGACTGAAGACAGGTATGTGTGTGCAGTCCAGTAAGAAAAAGCACCTCCCCTATGACTGAAGACAGGTATGTGTGTGCAGTCCAGTAAGCAAAAGAGCCTCCCCAATGACTGAAGACAGGTGTGTGTGTGCAGTCCAGTAAGCAAAAGAGCCTCCCCTTTGACTGAAGACAGGTATGTGTGTACACTCCAGTAAGCAAAAGAGCCTCCCCTTTGACTGAAGACAGGTATGTGTGTGCAGTCCAGTAAGCAAAAGAGCCTCCCCTTTGACTGAAGACAGGTATGTGTGTGCAGTCCAGTAAGCAAAAGAGCCTCCACTATGACTGAATACAGGTATGTGTGTGCAGTCCAGTAAGCAAAAGAGCCTCCCCTATGACTGAAGACAGGTATGTGTGTGCAGTCCAGTAAGCAAAAGAGCCTACCCTATGACTGAAGACAGGTATGTGTGTGCAGTCCAGTAAGCAAAAGTGCCTCCCCTTTGACTGAAGACAGGTAGGTGTGTGCAGTCCAGTAAGCAAAAGCACCTCCCCTATGACTGAAGACAGGTATGTGTGTGCAGTCCAGTAAGAAAAAGAGCCTCCCCTATGACTGAAGACAGGTATGTGTGTGCAGTCCAGTAAGCAAAAGTGCCTCCCCTATGACTGAAGACAGCTATGTGTGTACAGTCCAGTAAGTAAAAAATCCTCCACTATGACTGAAGACAGGTATGTGTGTGCAGTCCAGTAAGCAAAAGAGCCTCCCCTAATGACTGAAGACAGTGTTGTGTGCAGTCCAGTAAGCAAAAGACCTCCCCTATGACTGAAGACAGGTATGTGTGTACATCCAGTAAGCAAAAGGCCTCCCTTTGACTGAAGACAGGTATGTGTGTGCAGTCCAGTAAGCAAAAGAGCCTCCCTTGACTGAAGACAGGTATGTGTGTGCAAATCCAGTAAGCAAAAGAGCTCCCCTATGACTAAGACAGGTATGTGTGTGCAGTCAGTAAGCAAAAGAGCCTCCCCTATGACTGAAGACAGGTATGTGTGTGCAGTCCAGTAAGCAAAAGAGCCTCCCCTATGACTGAAGACAGGTATGTGTGTGCAGTCCAGTAAGCAAAAGAGCCTCCCCTATGACTGAAGACATGTATATGTGTGCAGTCACTAGTAAGACAAAAGCACCTTCCCTATGACTGAAACAGGTGTGTGTGTGTCAGTCTAGTAAGAAAAGGCCTCCCCTTGACTGAAGACAGGTATGTGTGTGCAGTCCAGTAAGCAAAAGAGCCTCCCCTTGACTGAAGACAGGTATGTGTGTGCAGTCCAGTAAGCAAAAGAGCCTCCCCTATGACTGAAGACAGGTATGTGTGTGCAGTCCAGTAAGCAAAAGAGCCTCCCCTATGACTGAAGACAGGTATGTGTGTGCAGTTCCCGGTAAGCAAAAGAGCCTCCCCTATGACTGAAGAAGGTATGTATGTGCAGTCCAGTAAGCAAAAGAGCCTCCCCTATGACTGAAGACAGGTATTGTGTGGTCTGCAAATCACCTCCCTATGACTGAAGACAGGTATGTGTGTGCAGTCCAGTAAGCAAAACTCCCTATGACTGAAGACAGGTATGTGTGTGCAGTTCAGTAAGCAAAAGAGTCTCCCCTATACTGAAGAGACTGAAGACAGGTATGTGTGTGCAGTCCAGTAAGCAAAAGAGCCTCCCTATGACTGAAGACAGGTATGTGTGTGCAGTCCAGTAAGCAAAAGGCCTCCCCTTTGACTGAAGACAGGTAGGTGTGTGCAGTCCAGTAAGCAAAAGACCTCCCCTATGACTGAAGACAGGTATGTGTGTGCAGTCCAGTAAGAAAAAGAGCCTCCCCTATGACTGAATGACAGGTATGTGTGTGCAGACCAGTAAGCAAAAGTGCCTCCCCTATGACTGAAGACAGCTATGTGTGTCAGTCCAGTAAGTCAAAAAATGCCTCCCTATGACTGAAGACAGGTATGTGTGTGCAGTCCAGTAAGCAAAAGAGCCTCCCCAATTGACTGAAGACAGGTTGTGTGTGCAGTCCAGTAAGCAAAAGAGCCTCCCCTTGACTGAAGACAGGTATGTGGTGTACACTCCAGTAAGCAAAAGGCCTCCCCTTTGACTGAAGACAGGTATGTGTGTGCAGTCCAGTAAGCAAAAGAGCCTCCCCTTTGACTGAAGACAGGTATGTGTGTGCAGTCCAGTAAGCAAAAGAGCCTCCCCTATGACTGAAGACAGGTATGTGTGTGCAGTCCAGTAAGCAAAAGCACCTCCCCTATGACTGAAGACAGGTATGTGTGTACAGTCTAGTAAGGAAAAGTGCCTCCCCTTTGACTGAAGACAGGTATGTGTGTGCAGTCCAGTAAGCAAAAGAGCCTCCCCTATGACTGAAGACAGGTATGTGTGTGCAAGTCCAGTAAGCAAAAGAGCCTCCCCTATGACTGAAGACAGGTATGTGTGTGTGCAGTCCAGTAAGCAAAAGAGCCTCCCCTATGACTGAAGACAGGTATGTGTGTGCAGTCCAGTAAGCAAAAGAGCCTCCCCTATGACTGAAGACAGGTATGTATGTGCAGTCCAGTAAGCAAAAGAGCCTCCCCTATGACTGAAGACAGGTATGTGTGTGCAGTCACCTTCCCTATGACTGAAGACAGGTATGTGTGTGCAGTCGCCTTCCCTATGACTGAATACAGGTGTGTGTGTGTGCAGTCCAGTAAGCAAAAGAGCCTCCCCTATGACTGAAGACAGGTATGTGTGTGCAGTCCAGTAAGCAAAAGAGCCTCCCCTTTGACTGAAGACAGGTATGTGTGTGCAGTCCAGTAAGCAAAAGAGCCTCCCTATGACTGAAGACAGGTATGTGTGTGCAGTCCAGTAAGCAAAAGAGCCTCCCCTATGACTGAAGACAGGTATGTGTGTGCAGTTCAGTAAGCAAAAGAGCCTCCCCTATGACTGAAGATAGGTGTGTGTGTGCAGTCCAGTAAGCAAAAGAGCCTCCCCTATGACTGAAGACAGGTATGTGTGTGCAGTCCAGTAAGCAAAATCACCTCCCCTATGACTGAAGACAGGTATGTGTGTGCAGTCCAGTAAGCAAAAGAGCCTCCCCTATGACTGAAGACAGGTATGTGTGTGCAGTTCAGTAAGCAAAAGAGTCTCCCCTATAACTGAAGACAGGTATGTGTGTGCAGTCCAGTAAGCAAAAGTGCCTCCCCTATGACTGAAGACAGGTATGTGTACAGTCCAGTAAGCAAAAGTGCCACCCCTATGACTGAAGACAGGTATGTGTGTGCAGTCCAGTAAGCAAAAGATCCTCCCCTATGACTGAAGACAGGTATGTGTGTGAAGTCCAGTAAGCAAAAGAGCCTCCCCTATGACTGAAGACAGGTATGTGTGTGCAGTCCAATAAGCAAAAGATCCTCCCCTATGACTGAAGACAGGTATGTGTGTGCAGTCGCCTTCCCTATGACTGAAGACAGTGAGTGTGTGTGTGTGTGCAGTCCAGTAAGCAAAAGAGCCTCCCCTATGACTGAAGACAGGTATGTGTGTGCAGTCCAGCAAACAAAACAGCCTCCCCTATGACTGAAGACAGGTATGTGTGTGCAGTCCAGTAAGCAAAAGAGCCTCCCTTTGACTGAAGACAGGTATGTGTGTGCAGTCCAGTAAGCAAAAGAGCCTCCCCTATGACTGAAGACAGGTATGTGTGTGCAGTCCATATAGCAAAAGAGCCTCCCTATGACTGAAGACAGGTATGTGTGTGCAGTCCAGTAAGCAAAAGAGCCTCCCCTATGACTGAAGACAGGTATGTGTGTGCAGTCCAGTAAGCAAAAGGAGCCTCCCACTATGACTGAAGACAGGTATGTGTGTGCAGTCCAGTAAGCAAAAGCACCTCCCCTATGACTGAAGATAGGTATGTGTGTGCAGTCCAGTAAGCAAAAGAGCCTCCCCTATGACTGAAGACAGGTATGTGTGTGCAGTCCAGTAAGCAAAAGGCCTCCCCTTTGACTGAAGACAGGTATGTGTAGGCAGTCCAGTAAGCAAAAGATGCCTCCCCTATGACTGAAGACAGGTATGTGTGTGCAGTCCAGTAAGCAAAAGAGCCTCCCCTATGACTGAAGACAGGTATGTGTGTGCAGTCCAGTAAGCAAAAGAGCCTCCCCTATGACTGAAGACAGGTATGTGTGTGCAGTTCAGTAAGCAAAAGAGCCTCCCCTATGACTGAAGACAAGGTGTTATGTGTGCAGTCCAGTAAGCAAAAGACCTCCCATGACTGAAGACAGGTATGGATGTGCAAATCCCTCCCATGACTGAAGACAGGTATGTGTGTGCAGTCAGTAAGCAAAAGAGCCTCCCCTATGACTGAAGACAGGTATGTGTGTACAGTCCAGTAAGCAAAAGGCCTCCCCTATGACTGAAGACAGGTATGTGTGTGCAGTCCAGTAAGCAAAAGAGCCTCCCCTATGACTGAAGACAGGTATGTGTGTGCAGTCCAGTAAGCAAAAGAGCCTCCCCTATGACTGAAGACAGGTTGTGTGTGCAGTCCAGTAAGCAAAAGAGCCTCCCCTATGACTGAGAGACAGGTATGTTGTGCAGTCCAGTAAGCAAAAGAGCCTCCCCTATGACTGAAGACAGGTATGTGTGTGCAGTCAGTAAGCAAAAACCTCCCTATGACTGAAGACAGGTATGTGTGTGCAGTCAGTAAGCAAAAGAGCCTCCCTATGACTGAAGACAGGTGTGTGTGTGTGCAGTCCAGTAAGCAAAAGAGCCTCCCCTATGACTGAAGACAGGTATGTGTGTGCAGTCCAGTAAGAAAAGAGCCTCCCCTTTGACTGAAGACAGGTATGTGTGTGCAGTCCAGTAAGCAAAAGAGCCTCCCCTATGACTGAAGACAGGTATGTGTGTGCAGTCCAGTAAGCAAAAGAGCCTCCCTATGACTGAAGACAGGTATGTGTGTGCAGTCAGTAAGCAAAAGAGCCTCCCCTATGACTGAAGATAGGTATGTGTGTGCAGTCCAGTAAGCAAAAGGCCTCCCCTATGACTGAAGACAGGTATGTGTGTGCAGTCCAGTAAGCAAAAGAGCCTCCCCTATGACTGAAGACAGGTAGTGTGTACAGTCCAGTAAGCAAAAGGCCTCCCCTATGACTGAAGACAGGTATGTGTGTGCAGTCCAGTAAGCAAAAGAGCCTCCCCTATGACTGAAGACAGGTATGTGTGTGCAGTCCAGTAAGCAAAAGTGCCTCCCCTATGACTGAAGACAGGTATGTGTGCAGTTTCAGTAAGCAAAAGATGCCCCCCTATGACTGAAGACAGGTATGTGTGTGCAGTCCAGTAAGCAAAAGAGCCTCCCCTATGACTGAAGACAGGTATGTGTGTGCAGTCCAGTAAGCAAAAGAGCCTCCCCTATGACTGAAGACAGGTATGTGTGTGCAGTCCAGTAAGCAAAAGAGCCTCCCCTATGACTGAAGACAGGTATGTGTGTGCAGGTCGCCTTCCCTATGACTGAAGACAGGTATGTGTGTGCAGTCCAGTAAGCAAAAGAGCCTCCCTATGACTGAAGACAGGTATGTGTGTGCAGTCCAGAACAAAAGAGCTCCCCTATGACTGAAGACAGGTTGTGTGTGCAGTCCAGTAAGCAAAAGAGCCTCCCCTATGACTGAAGACAGGTATGTGTGTGCAGTCCAGTAAGCAAAAGAGCCTCCCCTATGACTGAAGACAGGTATGTGTGTGCAGTCCAGTAAGCAAAAGAGCCTCCCCTATGACTGAAGACAGGAGGTGTGTGTGTGCAGTCCAGTAAGCAAAAGAGCCTCCCCTATGACTGAAGACAGGTATGTGTGTGCAGTCCAGTAAGCAAAATCACCTCCCCTATGACTGAAGACAGGTATGTGTGTGCAGTCCAGTAAGCAAAAGAGCCTCCCCTATGACTGAAGACAGGTATGTGTGTACAGTCCAGTAAGGAAAAGTGCCTCCCCTTTGACTGAAGACAGGTATGTGTACAGTCCAGTAAGCAAAGTGCCACCCTATGACTGAAGACAGGTATGTGTGTGCAGTCCAGTAAGCAAAAGAGCCTCCCCTATGACTGAAGACAGGTGTGTGTGCAGTCCAGTAAGCAAAAGCACATCCCCTATATCTGAGGACAGGTATGTGTGTGCAGTCCAGTAAGGAAAAGCGCCTCCCCTATGACTGAAGACAGGTATGTGTGTGCAGTCCAGTAAGCAAAAGAGCCTCCCTATGACTGAAGACAGGTATGTGTGTGCAGTCCAGTAAACAAAAGAGCCTCCCCTATGACTGAAGACAGGTATGTGTGTGCAGTTCAGTAAGCATAAGAGCCTCCCCTATAACTGAAGACAGGTATGTGTGTGCAGTCCAGTAAGCAAAAGTGCCTCCCCTATGACTGAAGACAGGTATGTGTGTACAGTCTAGTAAGGAAAAGTGCCTCCCCTTTGACTGAAGACAGGTATGTGTACAGTCCAGTAAGCAAAAGTGCCACCCCTATGACTGAAGACAGGTATGTGTGTGCAGTCCAGTAAGCAAAAGAGCCTCCCCTATGACTGAAGACAGGTATGTGTGTGCAGTCCAGTAAGCAAAACATCCTTCCCTATGACTGAAGACAGGTATGTGTGTGCAGTCACCTTCCCTATGACTGAAGACAGGTATGTGTGTGCAGTCGCCTTCCCTATGACTGAAGACAGGTGTGTGTGTGCAGTCCAGTAAGCAAAAGAGCCTCCCCTATGACTGAAGACAGGTATGTGTGTGCAGTCCAGTAAGCAAAAGAGCCTCCCCTTTGACTGAAGACAGGTATGTGTGTGCAGTCCAGTAAGCAAAAGAGCCTCCCCTATGACTGAAGACAGGTATGTGTGTGCAGTTCAGTAAGCATAAGAGCCTCCCCTATAACTGAAGACAGGTATGTGTGTGCAGTCCAGTAAGCAAAAGTGCCTCCCCTATGACTGAAGACAGGTATGTGTGTACAGTCCAGTAAGGAAAAGTGCCTCCTCTTTGACTGAAGACAGGTATGTGTACAGTCCAGTAAGCAAAAGTGCCACCCCTATGACTGAAGACAGGTATGTGTGTGCAGTCCAGTAAGCAAAAGAGCCTCCCCTATTACTGAAGACAGGTATGTGTGTGCAGTCCAGTAAGCAAAACAGCCTTCCCTATGACTGAAGACAGGTATGTGTGTGCAGTCACCTTCCCTATGACTGAAGACAGGTATGTGTGTGCAGTCGCCTTCCCTATGACTGAAGACAGGTGTGTGTGTGCAGTCCAGTAAGCAAAAGCACATCCCCTATGACTGAAGACAAGGTATGTGTGTGCAGTCCAGTAAGCAAAAGAGCCTCCCCTATGACTGAAGACAGGTATGTGTGTGCAGTTCAGTAAGCAAAGGAGCCTCCCCTATGACTGAAGACAGGTATGTGTGTGCAGTCCAGTAAGCAAAAGAGCCTCCCCTATGACTGAAGACAGGTATGTGTGTGCAGTCCAGTAAGCAAAATCACCTCCCCTATGAGTGAAGACAGGTATGTGTGTGCAGTCCAGTAAGCACAAGCAGCCTCCCCTATGACTGAAGACAGGTATGTGTGTGCAGTCCAGTAAGCAAAATCACCTCCCCTATGAGTGAAGACAGGTATGTGTGTGCAGTCCAGTAAGCACAAGCGCCTCCCCTATGAGTGAAGACAGGTATGTGTGTGCAGTCCTGTAAGCAAAAGAGCCTCCCCTATGACTGAAGACAGGTATGTGTGTGCAGTCCAGTAAGCAAAATCACCTCCCCTATGATGAAGACAGGTATGTGTGTGCAGTCCAGTAAGCACAAGCACCTCCCCTATGACTGAAGACAGGTATGTGTGTGCAGTCCAGTAAGCAAAATCACCTCCCCTATGAGTGAAGACAGGTATGTGTGTGCAGTCCAGTAAGCAAAAGCGCCTCCCCTATGACTGAAGACAAGGTATGTGTGTGCAGTCACCTCCCTATGACTGAAGACAGGTATGTGTGTGCAGTCGCCTTCCCTATGACTGAAGACAGGTATGTGTGTGCAGTCACCTCAGCATATAAAGTCTTTTTTTAACATAAATACGTGGAATTAACATGTTAGTGATTCAGATTGCATCATTTAAAACATATTGGGGGTGGTTTAATATCACAAAACAACTTGACAGGTTCCCTTTAAAAGACATAATGGAGCAAAACCCTGGGGCTTACCCTTTAATATTTGTTTTTTTTCATCTCTCAGACTATAAACATTTGACTTCTCTAATTTGGAAACCATCCCAGGTTGCACTGCGGAGGAATGGGGCTTATGTTGTCTAGCAGAGTTGGATGTGGAGTCAGAGTTGAGTCACCTTCCTAAGTCATTATATTAAGGAATGAAGACTTGTAGATGGCACTTTTGTGTAGGGTCATTGGCTTGGCACAAATGTATCCCTACTATATGAGATAGGAAAATTGGATTGTGAATCCAAATGAATGACTTTGTGAATAGGGTCATATTGGTGTCCTTAATACTTGAGTGAGTTTCTATGATCAAGATAATGATGGCTTATCCTTTGACTTTGATGGCCTTAGGATAGACCATCAATATCAGATTGCTGACCGATTGAAGTGATGGGGATCGGCACTGGTCCTTAAGAACTAGCCAGCATGCAAGTGGATGGCATGTAGAGGCTACAGCTAGAAGCAAGACCCTGGGGTTGTACACAGGGCTGTGGAGTCTGTAAGCCAAATATCTGACTCCAACTCCCCAATTTCCCTGGATCTGCCTCCACCAAAATGAACACCGACTCCACAGCCCTGGAACTTGTACACCCCCAAACTGATATCCTAAGGATAGACCATCAATAGTATAAAACTGGATAGTCGCCTTAAGTAAAATTGATGAAACTCTACAATATTTTATATAAAATAAAGACCCCTTCCTATAGAAATATCCCAGACTTACCTATTACTGAAATATACTCTTCAGCATCATAGATTTTTGATATTGACCCTGTGTTTATAAATCTTGTACATTTATATTTTCCTGTATCGTTTTTGGAAACAGTTCCAAGGATTAAGTCAGATTGAGAACCCAAAAACTTAAACAGATTGTCGTCCTTGTAAAATGTGGTATTAACTGCCGAACCGGAGCGCCACATTTTACATTTCAGTGTCACGCTGTCCCCTTCGTGGATGGATAGAGGTACCTGTAGGATAAGCCACACTGAAATAAAGAGGGAAAACTGTAAAAACTAATCGAATCTATTAATAAAAGCACATAACACTAGATCATTGATATTCTGTTGCCAGATTGGAAGCACGTAGAATAAATTATTTTACCATAATATAAAAATGAGTGGTCAATGCCAGTAAGCTGCTTCTAAAGTCAGATGACTACTGTTGTGTATCATAGCAGATGTAACCCCCACTAGACAGGAAGATGATGCTGTAACATAGCATTGCTACGGCCTATACAATTCAGTTATAAGAACAGGTTGTACACGATGGTTGGGACGAAACAAATAAGGGGTCAGGGAGCAAAATTAGAATTAGGCTGGGGATATGTGGCGCCCCTGTGGTCTGGTCGCCACAAGGGGTACTGCACCCATTCCATGGGTGTGGTATCCTTGTTCTCAGGGAAATGGGAGAGTGAATCTGAGACACCTACCAAACACCCAACACACCCAGTCCCAGGGACGGTAGGCAGACCCGATAGTGGAAGAGATCAGTTAGGGGATGGAGGGAAGGAAAGTGTTGGGTGGGAAGTTAGTGAGGAAAGGGAGTTGATTGGAGAGTGATGAGGAGTGAGGACCCAGAGGACTTGAGAAGCGAGGAGCTTGTCCTGGATCATAGTACAACAGACAACAAGCAAGGCAGAGGGAGCCTTATGGGCATGGGCAGAGGCAGGGAGAACCACCCGTGCGCCCGAATCCAAGTTTGACCAGAGTCGGACAGAAGGGCTGGTTGGAAACAAGGGTACCCACCCTGAAGGTGGCGAAGAGATTCCAGACTCCAACCACAGAACCGGAGGCCACTAGATCTAGAGGAGCTGTGGCCAATACCCTACACATGCACTGAGATGGTAGCCGGAGAAGGGTCAGGGGACTTGGTACCGGTTGCTTAACAGGACTTCCCCTTATAACCAATACAATAATCACAAACTATTTACACAGTATTCAATTCACTCTCCTGTCACAGGGCAATCTCAGTTGTTTTTCTCTCCCCAGGCTTTTCAGGACAGCCTGATGTAACAGGAATTGGAGTCGCATTCTGTTCTCCTTTATAATACACAATAAGGCTCCTCTGTATAATGTACTTGTTCAAAATCTTGCTCTGTAAGATCCTTCACACAGTTTCTAAGTCACAACCTGTCAGTTCACCAGCAAGATTAAACACAGGAAATTTCTTTGCAGGCTTTTTGCAGTCTCTGTCTACCTTTCCTTATCTATTTGTATTTTGACCGGTCATATGCTGGTACTCACGACGAGCAGTCCGTTATCGGGCACTCTGACAACACAAGACCCTGGGGAGCTCCACACGTCACAGGAATCAGGCACGTCCTCTCTCCCCTTGGACACGGTGAGTTCCCAGCACCACAAGTCACACACGATGGCTGCTTCTTCTTCCTCCTCAGCCCAGATCGCCCATCCTCTCTCAAATCAAATTCTCACAAAACAACTTGCTCTCTCTCTTTACTTTTCTGGTGACCCCTAGGTGGCCGATGTCATTGCAGAACTTGATACAACATATTTAACATGATTAATTATACCTGCCACCATGCTACACAAGAATTTGTACAAATTTTGTCTGCAAATGCAATAACCCTCAACTCTTCTGGTCTTAATACAACCATTCTAACATGTATTTTTTGCCTTATCAGCAGTGGCTAAACATCTTAGATTTTGGGGTTAAAGCTGCTAAACTTACCAAAGAAAACATCCAGATGAATAGGCTCGCTCTTCTCACCAGATTCACCTTGGCACTGGTAATTCCCAATATCATTGTCACTATTAGCTGCAATAGTTAGTGTACTGTCGGATGAGTATAGCTTGACTTTGCCTCTATACCAGGAATACCTCTTGCTCCTCTGGTCATTGCATATCAATTTGATTGCATCAAATCTTAAGACTTTGTTCCAATTTGGGTTAGCGGACAGCACGGGCTTAATGGATTCTATTGTAAAGATACAATATAATTTATTAAAATATTCATATTCATGTAAACTTAGCCTAGATTTTATTTAGTGAAGTGGTTTGGTTCACCCTTGCATGGCCACATCTACTAGTCACACGTGACAATTAGTGCACGTTCTTCCATATATTAAAGGTGGGGACACTAACTTGGATCTTGTTACTGATTTCCCCCTTTCCTCACCTACATCCAATATCTCATGACCCTTTACGTTGTATATGACCCATCTGTTGGTTATCTAATAAGTTGGAAAGCTATCCAGGGAACTGTAATCTGGGAACGCAACTTTGCAAGGTCCATAAAGTTTTATGGTGGTTAGTTGAGAAGAATAGATCAACCAAGCAACTCACAATCAAAGGTATAATTATCACATCCCCACCAGAGTCTGCCCCGTAAACATCTGCTTCTGTCATCAGGCATATTCACACATTAAGTAGTGCTGGTGATAGAGAAGTTAGAGCCAGAATCTCTGGTGAACACAAGTTCTGCCCATCCACTAAGGTTAGAGTGGCTGGGACTTGCAGTACTTCTCAGTCTGACAGAGTGGAGGTGTGTGTTCTGTCCAGCTATAGTCATCAGCTCCTGGCTTCAGCCTATTGGAAAGCATCACACCCTACTAATACCTTCAGCCTTCTGCTAGAAGCTGCCAGAAATAGCCTTTGGTTCCCCTGGCTAGTCTGTCCTACAGTTAGGGCCAGAAATATTTGGACAGTGACACAAGTTTTGTTATTTTAGCTGTTTACAAAAACATGTTCAGAAATACAATTATATATATAATATGGGCTGAAAGTGCACACTCCCAGCTGCAATATGAGAGTTTCCACATCCAAATTGGAGAAAGGGTTTAGGAATTATAGCTCTGTAATGCATAGCCTCCTCTTTTTCAAGGGACCAAAAGTAATCGGACAATGGACTCTAATGGCTGCAATTAACTCTGAAGGCGTCTCCCTCGTTAACCTGTAATCAATGAAGTAGTTAAAAGGTCAGGGGTGGATTCCAGGTGTGTGGTTTTGCATTTGGAAGCTGTTGCTGTGACCAGACAACATGCGGTCAAAGGAACTCTCAATTGAGGTGAAGCAGAACATCCTGAGGCTGAAAAAAAAGAAAAAATCCATCAGAGAGATAGCAGACATGCTTGGAGTAGCAAAATCAACAGTTGGGTACATTCTGAGAAAAAAGGAATTGACTGGTGAGCTTGGGAACTCTAAAAGGCCTGGGCGTCCACGGATGACAACAGTGGTGGATGATCGCCGCATACTTTATTTGGTGAAGAAGAACCCGTTCACAACATCAACTGAAGTCCAGAACACTCTCAGTGAAGTAGGTGTATCTGTCTGTAAGTCAACAGTAAAGAGAAGACTCCATGACAGTAAATACAAAGGGTTCACATCTAGATGCAAACCATTCATCAATTCCAAAAATAGACAGGCCAGAGTTAAATTAGCTGAAAAACACCTCAAGAAGCCAGCTCAGTTCTGGAAAAGTATTCTATGGACAGATGAGACAAAGATCAACCTGTACCAGAATGATGGAAAGAAAAAAGTTTGGAGAAGAAAGGGAACGGCACATGATCCAAGGCACACCACATCCTCTGTAAAACATGGTGGAGGCAACGTGATGGCATGGGCATGCATGGCTTTCAATGGCACTGGGTCACTTGTGTTTATTGATGACATAACAGCAGACAAGAGTAGCCGGATGAATTCTGAAGTGTACCGGGATATACTTTCAGCCCAGATTCAGGCAAATGCTGCAAAGTTGATTGGACGGCGCTTCATAGTACAGATGGACAATGACCCCAAGCATACAGCCAAAGCTACCCAGGAGTTCATGAGTGCAAAAAAGTGGAACATTCTGCAATGGCCAAGTCAATCACCAGATCTTAACCCAATTGAGCATGCATTTCACTTGCTCAAATCCAGACTTAAGACGGAAAGACCCACAAACAAGCAAGACCTGAAGGCTGCGGCTGTAAAGACCTGGCAAAGCATTAAGAAGGAGGAAACCCAGCGTTTGGTGATGTCCATGGGTTCCAGACTTAAGGCAGTGATTGCCTCCAAAGGATTCGCAACAAAATATTGACAATAAAAATATTTTGTTTGGGTTATGTTTATTTGTCCAATTACTTTTGACCTCCTAAAATGTGGAGTAATTGTAAAGAAATGTGTACAATTCCTACATTTTCTATCAGATATTTTTGTTCAACCCTTCAAATTAAACGTTACAATCTGCACTTGAATTCTGTTGTAGAGGTTTCATTTCAAATCCAATGTGGTGGCATGCAGAGCCCAACTCGCCAAAATTGTGTCACTGTCCAAATATTTCTGTCCCTAACTGTATATAAGTTTTCCTGTGTTACCTCAGTCTGTTTTTTGGACACTTCTTCTGCCTCACAATTTTGTACCTTGCTGTCATCTCGGTTTTGACCGGGCTACCTCACTTCACTTTTGGATCCTGATTTTGTCCCTTTCCTGACCGGCTGGCTTTGACCCTGCTTAGTGACTTTGCTATCTCTGGACTGCAGCCCTTCCATAGGCAGCAATCTCCGGGTCCTTGTTGTGTAAATCCAGATCCCTGTATAGGGGTTAAAGGGAATCAGGGTTTCTAGGGGTTCTGCCTAATGGAGCAGCTTGTTCCTAGTCTGTCCGAGATAGCCTCTGTTGCTTGTAGCCTTGGAGAGACATCACACTAATCAAGTTAAATCCTAAACTAGTAGACCCAACCCTGGACAGTTTTCATAAATTGAAGATTAATGCACCATGCGTTGCTGTTCATTGGGGAATAATAACCTTTTACTATGTGACAAAAAAGTAACTACTTTCTTCAGAAATGTAGAAAGATGTCAGGAATGGTCATCGACAATCATGAGCAGAGCTTGTTATAAGCTGCAGAAGTTTAGAGGGGCCACTGACCTGTTGTCCAGGTCTGACTACATAAATGACATATCTACCTGGTTTTATCTGCCTTATCAGACTTCTTTAAAGCAATCAACCTTGCTAGATGCATCTGTGGCGCCCCTGCGTCTGGCCACCACAATATGATATTGCTATAATATCTATGTAATGCCATTTCTGATGGGAATTGGGGTTCCTCTGCTGTATGTCTGAAGCAAACACACACTGCCTGATCCTTTATTAGGAAACTGTGCACTTGATGCATGTGACACACTTCCTGGTGAGAGAAAGGGGTTAGTTAGGGTGTAGTAGAACAGAGTATGTGAAGAAGAGGTCCAGTGAGGAGGCAGCAGGAGCTGCTCTGAAGGGACCAGCTGCAAGAAAGGAGCCAATCCCTAGTTCATCCAGGCTTATAGGGCCTGGTGGCAGACCTGGATGCTGGTAAGTTTCAAGCTTACCAGCAACTTAAGTGGAGTTCTCCGGGGCATCAGTAGAATAGAGGGTCAGGGAACTGCTATAGGCACGTATACCTACAGGACATGAACTATCAGCATAGCAGGATGTAACTCCCAGCAACCAAGAGTGAGTACTGGAGAGCAACAAAAAACCTAAAGTACAGGAAACGTCAGCAGGAAGACCAATATATACTCACCCAGCAGAGCGGACTACAGTTCTCATCAGACTGGCCGGACCACCTGCCTGATGGTGGATCTACAACCCTGGACCTGCTAGAGAAACTTGCAGTAACAAGGTAATGCAAAAGACTGATTCCTGCTGTCTATTTTCTCCACTACAGCTACCTTCATCATCTTGTTGGGAGCCAGCCTTGTTTGGGAAGGGTTAAGCATCAGCCTTCTGTCACCATCTATCTCCCAGGGACTCCCTGCAGTGCTAACATCTGGCTGATCATCCCAACTCGCACCACAAACAGACTTTATCCCTACTACTATCCCCTTTCCATGTGTGGTTGGGATCATTGCTGTGGACATGGTTACTGTGAACCAAAATCTGGCTCAGCTGCCAAGTAACCTGGCCCTTGCGGCCGACACACACTGAAAACCCAAGACCAACTTAAGATTCTTAACCCTGACCAGTGTGATGGGAAATGTGGTGCTGGAGGTAAATTTGCGTCGGCTCCTTGGTGCCTTCATGGTAGGAACCAACATATTACAAGAATAAAGTGAGTGATAGCTCCCCACTTGTCCAATGCATTGACCCATGTAGACTTGCTTACCTTGTACAAAGACAAACAACTGTTTACTTGTCTTCCTCACACTGTTCATTATTGTTCTTACTTCACATGAATAATCCCCAGAATCCTCCAATTTAACAGATTGAACTATGTATTTATTGGACGGCCCAAATTCTCGAACATGCCAACCATTTCTGTAAAAAGCAAATCCTAATTCTGTGTCTGCTCTAAAAGGATGAAGAGTCGTCACACAAGTCAGAGTCATGGTCATCCCCACCGATATCGGATTTGAAATGATCTTTACTTGTGGAGGCGAAAACAACTCTGGAAGATAGTTAAGGGCAAAATATATTAGAACAATACCAAGTAAACTGACAGCAATACACTGAGGGCTGAACTATAATTGTATGGTTCATAGTATTTATTGTGTTGTCTTGACTATTTCAGTTGGTGTACTATCTTGTTTGTTTGAATGTCTCCCAAAAAGAAAGTTTTCTGATTTGTGCCACCAAGAACTACAATGGACCACTGGACTGGCTATGAACGCCAAAAATAGGGCACCACCTGAGTGTCTCAAGCCAAATCAGAATCATGGGGCACAAAATTCATTAGGTCTTCATTGGTTTGCACCACCCAGCATCACAACTGAACTACTGGACTGACTAGACATACAGAAGTCATGGGGTCAGCTAAGTGCCTCCATCCAAATCAGAATCACCTGAATAGAGGAGCCATTGGTGTTCTTTGGTCTGTGGCATCACAATAGACCACTACGCTTGCTAGATGCACTGAGGTCTTGGTACCAGTTTAGTATTTTCACCAAAAAACAGAATAATGGGAAACAAGGTACTATAGATTTTTTCTGTTCTATACAACCAAACATAACAACAAAGCCGGAAGGCACCAAAGTTTGGGCACCAACTACATTTCTTAACCCAAATCAGTAATAGGAAACAAAGTGATATTGGTCTTCACTGGTCTGTGCCTCCAAGGATCAAAACAAACCACTAGACTTGCCACACATGCTAAAGTCTTAGGGCAACTATGTGTCTCCACCCAAATCAGGATCATGGGAAAAAAAGTATCCATGGGTCTTTTTTGGTCTGTGCCTCCAACCATTATAACAGACCACTTGGTTTACCTAGACACACTGAAGTCTTTGAGCTAGCTAAGTGTCTCCACCCAAGTCAGAGTCATAGGAAACAAGGTGCTATAGATCTCTTCTGGTTTGTACCACCAAGTATTACAATGGTCTCTACTGGGCAGTCAAGTGGCATCAAAGTTAGGCAACCAGATACATTTCTTAACCCAAATCAGTCATGGAAAACAAAGTGCTGTAGGACTTCTCTAGTCTTTACCACCAAAGATGACAATGGTGAAGTGTTACCTGTGACTTTAATCATCTCGTCAGTGTCAGACTCCTTATTTTCATTCTTGAAGATAGCTTTTTTTGTACACTTATAATTTCCAGCCACAGTTTTGTCCACTTTCCCGACAAATAAATATGTTTCGTAGTCCAAAGGTTTCACTAATACATAGTTTTTGAAAAACGAGACTCTTGCATCGGTTGTGTTCACATCAGGCCGGCTGTCACACGTCAGGTTCAGGATGTCGCCTTCGAAGATGTAGCTAGGGGCCCTCAATATAGTAAGATCTGGTGGAGGGAGGTATGAAATGTAGACCTGATGAACATGTCCAGTTTTACATATTGGGTCAAATATTATTAACTTCTATCCACTTTCAGATAAGGCTGATACAGAATGGAAGGCCTATAATATTGGCATTGTCTTACCTGTTATTACGAATGGTCGAACAGCTTCACTTTTCAGACTGGTGCGAGTCTGACACTGGTAGCCAGCCCGATTGACCAACTGGATGGAGGAGAGAGTGAAGTTTTGGCTGCTTATATCCATCTGAATGTCGTTCCGGTACCAAGTATACGTCTCATTCTCCTGGACATTGGATGGGTGGAAGCAAGAGAGGGTCAGCGTCTCATTATAGAACATCTTTCTCCAGTCAGGTGTAAAGGTCACCACCGGCCTGTCCACATCTGTATTAGGGGAGAAGAACCTATGTTAGGATCTGGACCCTCACATGATCTACCTGTCTATGCACTATATTTACCAGCTTACCTGGGTTTTCCATGTCTTCAGCTAAAAAATAACGAAACAGGCAGAAAAATGTTAATTTAGCATATGAGATCATTGAAAGATGTCTAAAATATCTTTACAAAAAGGTGTTAGAAATAAAGGGCTGTGGAGAGGGTAAGACCAACCCTGACTCCTCAATTTCCCTGAATCTGACTCCAAGTCCATCAAGATGGAGACCGACTCCACGATTCTGACTCCACGACTCCGACTCCACGACTCCACGACTCCGACTCCAATACCATGGCTGTGAAGTCAGTGAGCCAAACATCTGATTCCGACTCCACCAAAATGGACACCGACTTCGACTTATCAACTCCGAATCCACAGCCCTGGATAAAAGCTTCTCTACTAGACCCCCCTCTTTTCTTTTTTAAGTTTAATAACCCAATCCCCCTCCCCATCTCCAAATAAGTAAATGATTTCCCAGTTTTCAACAACCAAT
Source organism: Allobates femoralis (assembly GCA_033576535.1). Taxonomy (NCBI): domain Eukaryota; kingdom Metazoa; phylum Chordata; class Amphibia; order Anura; family Aromobatidae; genus Allobates; species Allobates femoralis. The sequence goes on from JARQOC010000012.1 coordinate 86,057,593, forward strand.
ACTTATACACTACTTTTTGCCAAGATAACAATAAGACTCACCGAAAATAGGTAGAAAAGTTGCTGCGTGAAAAGAAAAAGACAAGACTTCAGTAATTTAATCCACTGTTTTATTACATTATTGTATATTATTGTGTTTTTCATATGATTTTATATAGTACTAGATGGGTGCCCGATGCACAATGCATCGGGATTCTAGCAGAGCGAGTCTCTGACTCGCAATGGCCGCTTCGCGGCCAATGCTTCGCGCTGCTAAGGCGACTCGCCATGCCCGCTGCGCGGGCATAGCGAGTCGCCTTAGAGCTGCTCGCAATGGCCGCTGCGCGGCCAATGCTTCGTTCGTATCCACATGACCACGCTGACTCGCAGCGAGTGCGGACTCAAAAGGGCAAAAAACCCATTCGTGATTATATAATAGATATGATGTTTTATATTATTGTTCTACAGTATATGAAGATCTATTATACTCACATATTGTATGTTTATTATATTGTTACTTATTGTCCTTTTATATAACATGTTTATACTGTAATTTATGAGGTTTTACTATACTGTTATACATTTTATGATGTTTTAGATTATATATTATTTTATGCCTTTTTTTATATTATTGTAACATGTTATTTTAATATTGGTATGTAGTATATAAAGTTTTATAACAGTGTTATTCATTTTACATTATTAGTATTATATATTACTGTATTTTCTTATTAAATGATCTTATGATACTTTGTATACATATTATGTTTTATATTCTATTTGTTGTGTTTTATTATATTGCATATTATATGATATTTGTTTCTGCACAGTGAAGGAAATAAGTATTTGATCCCTTGCTGATTTTGTAAGTTTGCCCACTGACACAGACATGAACAGTCTATAATTTTAAGGACAGTGAGAGATAGAATGTCAACAATAAAATCCAGAAAATCACATTGTCTAAATTATATAAATGTATTTGTATTTTGCAGAGAGAAATAAGTATTTGATCCCTACCAACCATTAAGAGTTCTGGCTCCTACAGACAAGTAATCACCTCGTTACCTGCATTACAGACAGCTGTCTTATATTGTCACCTGTATAAAAGACTCCTGTCCACACACTCAGTTAATCAGTCGCCTCTAACGTCTTTTAACATGGGCAAGTACCAAAGAGCTTGTAAGATGTTCAGGAAAAGATCGTAGACCTGCCAATTTGGAATGGGGTACAAAACAATAGTACACATAATTGGGTGAAAGAGAGTCAACTGGTACAATAGTAATGGAATGTGGAAAAAAACCAAAATGAGGTCAATCCACAAGAGTTTGGGGCTCATGCAAAATCCCCTCAGAGGTACCAGGATCATGGGACAATAGAGATCAGTCTAATGTGGGTTTACAAACAATTATCGTTCAATCTGTAACAATCTGGTTCAGTGAAATCATGAAATGCTATGTGTCACAGCCACAAAATGGAGCAATGTATCCATGATATCACTGCAACCAAGATTGGTTCAGAGATGAACAGAGAATGGTGTGTGTAAACCACATAAAACTACACAGGGGAGCTTGTTAATGATCTCGATCTCAAAGCAGCTGGGACCACTGTCACCAAGAAAACGATTGGTAACACATTATGCAATAATGGATTAAATCCTGCTGTGCCCGCAAAGTCCCACTGCTCAAGAAGACACACGGCTGCCGGTCTGACGTTTACCAATGAACACCTTGGTGATTCTGAGAGTGATTGGGAGAAGGTGCTGTTAGACAAAAATTGAGCTCTTTGACATTACCGCAACTCGCCGTGTTTGGAGAAGAGAAATGCTACCTATGACCCAAAGAGCATAGTCCCCACAGTCAAGCATGGCGGTGGAAACATGTTTTGGTGGAGTTTCTCTGCTAAGGGCACAGGACTACTTCAGCGCATCAATAGGACAATGAATGGAGCCATGTACCGTAAAATCCTGAGTGACAACTTCCTTCCCTCTGCAGGACATTAAAAACGGCTCGTGTCTGGGTCTTCCAGCATGACAGTGTCCCAAAACATACAGCCAAGGCAACAAAGGAGTGGCTCAAAAAAAGCACATTAAGGTAATGGAGTGGCCTAGCCAGTCTCCAGACCTTAACCCGCATAGAAAACTTATGGAGGGAGATGAAGCTCCGAGTTGCCAAGCAACAGCCTCAAAATCTTAATGATTTAGAGATGATCTGCAAAGAGGAGTGGAGCAAAATTCCTCCTGACTGTGTGCAAACCTCATCACAACGACAAGAAACGTCTGACTGCTGTGCTGCCAACAAGGGGTTTGCTACCAAATATTAGGCCTTGTTTGCTAGAGGGATCAAATACTTATTTCTCTCTGCAAAATGCAAATACATTTATAGAATTTAGACAATGTGATTTTCTGCCTTTTATTTATGATGTTCTATCTCTCACTGTTAAAATTAACCGACCCTTAACATTATAGACTGTTCATGTGTTTGTTAGTGGGAAAACTTACAAAATCAGCAAGGGATCAAATAATTATTTAATTCACTTTATGTAATTTTTAATGGTTTTATATTGTGCTTTGTTAAACAGTATATTTCATATTTATGTTGTCAAAACAGCAGAAACATCTCGGTTTTTCTACAAGGCCACTAGTCAGAGGGATGAAACTTCATAGACCATTTCCAGCTGGAAAATCACATTTTTATCTTTTCGTTTCCTATTTTCTGCCCCTGAATGTGACTCTTGACACTGAATATTGACCTCAAAGTAAAGAAATCTTCAGGACAGAGCTGCCTTGTATAAGGCCTTAGATGGCATCTACAGCACTGGTTACATTTTCCAACTCTTCTGGGAGTCCAGAAGGTCTCCATATTCTTCATAAACCCCTGGACTTTCTGGGAGACTTGGCATGTATAAAATCCAAAGAGGCCAGGGCAAAAAACTGTTAATATGAGTGGATAGCTCCAATATGGAAGCCAGAAGATTAGGTAAAATGTTGACATTACATTGTACATTTGTAGAGCCGTGCTACGTGAGAGAAGCATGTCAGAAGATTTGTAATCTACAATTTATCAGGCGGTCTTCTGCTGGGAAATGAGTGCCTAGTTCCAATATGAAAGCAAGGATAGGTATAATGTTGACCCCACATGACTAATTGCCATTGGTGTCACGAGAACTGTGGGGAAAAGGGAAATCGAGGTGCCTGACTTGTCCCTCAAGCTAGGGAGCCCTTAACTAACCCTAACTCAGGGGAACTCCTGATGGTGGAGAGACCTGAGTCACCACCCTGGCCATGCTCCAACAAAGCCCTGAACTTATTCCCACTCTCCCTCCCCGGGAGTTGGGAAGTAAAGGAACCCACAGATAAAAACAGACGGGGGAGAACTAAAACTCATGCTCAGAGCACTCACACACTTTGAGAATATAATTAGTAATAAGGGAGAAAACAAGAAAATGTAGGAGTTTAAAAATACAAGAAGAACGTTTTCACCAAACACCAAGCAAGCAGCAACTGATACCAGATTACCTAGAACACCAAGAAAAGGACCGGTATTGCTGGAGCAAAGCAGAAGCTATAGTCGGCATGAGTGAGCAGATTCCATCATCTTAAAAAGGAAGGGAGCAACTGTAATAGGTCTCTCAGAATATGTGATCCAAGAGGTAATCAGTCGTCATACAGAAATTAACTCCTGCTAGCGCAATCACTACCGAGAACACAGCTGGTCGATGCCCGGGCCTGCATGTGCTACTCAGAAGTATGAGACAAACCTCACTGTGGAGTGTCAGAGTCTATAGTGTGAACAGAGCCAGATGCCGCCATGACTAGTTTTGACCAAAACGCTATGTGACAATTGCCATGTGTAGAGACACAATACTGGAGAGTAGCATTTCAGAAATATTTGTGTTCTACAACTTGGTGGGAGGTTTTTGGCAGGGAAGTGAGTTCATAGCTCCAATATGGAAGCCAAGAGAATAGGTGCAATGTTGACACCAAATGACTAGTAGCCGTTGACTTTTATAGAGCCATGCTACTTGAGGGAAGCATTTCCGAAATATTTGTGGTCTACAACTTGGTGGGAGATCTTCTGCTGGGATATATCTACTTTTAAAGGATCCTGTGATATTTTACTAGTTTATCATTACTTAATCCCTATTGTTTTGGGTCATCATCCAATACAGTTGCTAATTACGGATTGGAGAAGGAGTAGACACCCCACAAAGTCATTGTGTTGTGAAGGTCATCCAAACCTCCCAAAATCACTAATTCTGTGTAGATATTAGATATTTTGCTGGTATCATCTGTGCACAAGATGGATTCTCAACAGGAAAAAATCTGCTGCAGGTACAACGCCGAACACGATACAATGTATCACTCAATATACGAGACACACCTCTATGTGGCTACTGGGCGGTTATCGATATGGCCATATTTATAAGCTGTCTCATTTTTTCATGTCTCCTTAGCTATATTATTGCTCTATATTCAATTATATGTCTTAGTATTTCAGAGTGCTGCGATTTTATTGTTACAAGATGGATTCTCAAACATCCGGCCTACATACGAGAGTCATGTTCCAGATCTAGTGGCCTACAATCCCGTAACCATTGTGAAAAATATAGACATACCATTAGTTATGGTAATGTATGAGTTAAGGTTCTGTTCATGGCTTGCACTGATTTTAGGTCGAAAGATACAACTGTCCACCCTGCATGGGTCATATTTGTATACTGTTCTAGACAATGGGTTAAAAATGTTCTTTAAATGTATATATATATATATATATGAAGCCTGATGCAAAATGAACTAATTATCATTGCATTGTAAATATAAAATACACAAAAAGTAAGCACAATATAAACTACAAATTAGAACACTCAGAACATACAAGGAATATAGAATTTGTGTCCCAAGAGGTTCATGAAAGACCAGGTCTGTATACTATTATATCTAGCAAACACAATGAGTCTAAGTATAACGATAACAATAAGGGCAATCAAAGAGTATAACACAACAATAAGTATATAATACAATAGATAGTCACTCACCGGCCAGTAGACACAGGACTAGGGCTGACATGATGCCTGGACTTATCTGGGGCTGAATGGAGGTTGTTTTTCTGCTATAGGAAAAGCAAATGGAAAAATGAAATGTTGGTTTCCTGTGAAGTTGAGGGACGGCTCCTGATTTCTGGACACAAAGCTGCTTCAGCATCTTGTAACCGGTTACTCACGTGATTCATGGGAAGAAAATACAGTCATTGCCGAAAGTGTTGGCACCCTTCAAAATGTTGTAGGAAATGAAGGATTTCTCCCAGAAAATAATTGCATTTACATATGTTTTGTCATACACATGTTTATTTCCTTTGTGTGCTTGGGAACAACACAAAAAAGACAAATTGAACTTAATCTCACACAAAACCATAAAAACAGGCAAAGTTGTTGTCACCTTTCCAAAATTGTGAAATTTTGTTTCAAGCATGTGTAATGCTCATTAAAATCCATCTGCTGCAAGTAAAAGGTGTGGGCAATATGAAAATCACACCTGAAATCAGATAAAAAGGGGAGAAGTTGACTCAGTCTTTGTCAGTGTGTCTGTGTGTGCCAGTATGGAGCATGGAGAACAGAAAGAGGAGGAGAGAGCTAACTCATGGAAATGGCTTGTAATAATGGGGTGAGAAGGTTTTTTTAGTTAACCCTTATGTGGGAAGTTTATTCAAACATAACAACTAAAAGATAATCAGAATCTGTACTGTTAAAAATACTAGAATTAGTATCAGAATTGGTGAATTCTGTGACCACTCTTGTTGAAATGTCTGTTGACCAGCAATTCGAGCAATGCCTACATGGTTGATATCCTACCAATGCTTCATCTTTTTTGTTAATCAGTCCCCTTTCTTCAAAGGTGCTCTTGTAGTTCGGTGCTATCTGTTGCCAAATGGATCTGGCTTTCCTGAAGACAAACCTAGGGTTCTTAGGTAGTAGATCCCCTATCCATTTGCCAAGTCTCAGGCCGTGCCAGTGTTTTTGCATTATTTTGGTGAAGCGTTTGTAATTGCTGTGAGCAGTTACTGACCTTGACTCTACTATTACATAGGGGACACCATACATTTGCAAGCTAATTACACTGTCCTAATTCTTTCACAGTTATATCACCCACCAAGCAAATATGTCAGCTGCTATTGAAAACGCCACTTTACCCTGGTTATAAGAGTTACTATCTCACGGATAAATATTTTATAATATTAATAACAAGTTGCCTGCCCCTGTCCTAATTTATATACACCAAGTGACGGCAATGAAAAGTAGACACAAGACACACAGAGTCAGATGTACACCCTTCCTTGGTCAGTTCCAAGCTCCAAGTGTGGTTTATTATAAGAGACATGAGGTTTTGTTCAGTAAGGGGCTCGGCCAGCCCTACTCAGATGTATTCATTGGTCAGTGGGTTAGTCAATGGGCGGATTCATGAGGTCATCAGGGGGTGTGGTCTTGATCGAGTATGTCCAGGTAATGTGGCATTCTGTGATTGGTCAGTCTTCTCTGGACTCCAGCTTCGGTGATTGGTCAGTCTTCTTTGGACTCCATCTTGCTCTCAGAGAGCATGGTGTGATGTGGCAGGAAATGGCAGCCATGTTTAAATCACAACTTATACAATGTAAAACAATACACTCTATAGATCGTTTCTCCCATGCCCTTATGTCTTAAAGTTAATTAAGTATTTGATCCTATGGCTCTCCTCAACAACTACAGGTAATGAAACAGCATTGACTTTCTCATAACCTTACTACATTTGTCCTGACAAATCCTATGAACTGTTATATATAGTGACCAACGAACCACAGAGAAGGAGCACTACCAAGAAGCTAATTAGGCAGAGTCCTGCCACTTATTCAGGCCTACGAAACAGATCCTACCATACAACCCAAGCACCATTCTCTGAAGGTAAGATACCCAGCAAACCTTCACACCTAGCCATATTTAAGGGGTTTTAGACACTTACAGTTATAATTTTATATTTCTTAGTTCCCTAACTGCAAGTCAAGAACAAAACGCCTCAACATTGAGATATAAAGACATCCCCAAACTCCGACCACCATGGGAACTAAACAGTATTAAGATAACCAACACAGCATTACCTCAGCTTGTACTAGTATCATAGGAGCGTATATTCTTTACACTTTTTATTTTTATTTTAATTTAACCTTAAGCTTTATCATGAATTAATTTTAGTATTTTTAACTGTACAGATTCTGACTATATTTTAGTGTGTTATCTTTAAATAAACATCCCGCATAAGGGTTAACTAAAAAACCTTCTCGCCCCATTATTAAAAGCCATTTCCATGAGTTAGCGCTAGGCCATCTTGATATTCAAAGCATTTCATTATCCCTCATGGGTCGGGTCACACGCGGTACCACCCAGGCCTCTAGCAGCAACTGAGATAAACTCACTTAGCTAGCTCCAGTGTATACTCTAACTAGGAGAGAACTATCTGAGGACTTGAGGGCCAAGGTTGGTGAAAAATATCAACAATCTTAAGATTATAAGTCCATCTCCAGAGATGTTGACTTGTCAATGGTGTGCAACATAATCAAGACATTTACAACTCTTGGCACTGTAGTTAATCTCTCTGGACATGAATGGCAAAAAAGTTGAGGAAAGGTTGTAGTTGCACAGGATAGTCTGGATGGTGAATAGGCCACCCCAATCAAGTATAAAATATTCAAACTGTCCTGCAGGCTGAGGAGGCATCAGTGTCAGGCAGGACCAGTGGGTAGCTATCAGACACTCCGCATCATATGTATCAGTGTGAATGGTGTCCTATGCAAGCCCATTATGTGCATGGCAAGTCACCTCCCACATCTCATTGTAGGTAGAGGTGATTTATCTGCTTGCACCTGAGCTTGCTTCACATAGTGGGGTCTGACTGCATCCTGCACTTGCAGTGTTGGTTTTTGTTTTTGGCATTGATTGTAATTTTTTTCTGATGCTGCCTTTTTTGAGTACTTTTTGGGGCATCTGTGTCAGCTCAACTATCTGTCCACATGTGAATGAAATGAGAACGCTATGATAGGAGATCCAAGAGGACCCCACTTCGCTCAGGGACTTTTCATTCTGGTCATATTTCAAGTCAAACAGAGTACCACCCCTATTCCTTAGGAGACAACTAACACATCCCCTTAGTTCAGGTACCAGACCCTCAAGAGATGGTGTGCAACATAATCAAGACATTTACAACTCATGACACTTTAGCTAATCTCCCTGGACATGGACGACAGAGAAAAATTGATGAAAAGTTTGCAACACAGGATATTCCGGATAGTGGTTAAGCCGCCCCAATCAAGTTCCAAACACATTTAAGCTGTCTTGCAGGCTCAGGGGTATCAATGTGAGTGCTAACTATCTGTCCATATGTAAATGAAATGAAACACGATGGAGGAGACCCAGGAGGACCTCTCAGCTGACACAGACATAGAAAACTAGATTGCGGTTTCCCTAAATGTACATGAGTAACCAAAATTCTTCTGGAAAAGCATCTTGTGGACAGATGAGTCCAAGAAAGAGATATTTAGTATAGCTCAAAATTCTACTGTTTATAGAAAATTGAAAGAATAGAACACAGTACCTCCAGTAAAATATAGTGGAGGCTCAGACATGTTTTGGGATAGTTAGGCTGACTGTGTTCTCTGACCGTGTGCAAGGCATCATAAAATCAAAAGATTACCAAAGGATTTTGGGTCACAATGTAGTGCCCACAAAGGAAATAAGCATGTATATGACAAAATATTTGTAATTACAATAATTTTCTGGGATAAATACTTAATTTTCTGGAACAATTTCAAGGATGCCAACACTTTTGGCCATGATTGTAAGCCACTGCACTAGTATTGGAAGCTGGTATTACACTATATACTGTAGCTTGACCAGTGGTATGTACCGAGCTGAAAAGAATATACCGAAGTTAGTCTCTGGGGTAAGGTAGCAATACTGTGCAGAACAAAGAAACATCAATTTGGTGGTCAGCTATTTTAACACACCCACCCATCCCTTTGTCTTGTCGACTTTGCTCAGAGACTATTCAGGTCACATTTCAAGTCAACCAGATCACCACCACTATTCCTCACAAAACAAATACCGCCTCCCCTGAGTTTAGGTAGAAGCCCTGCACCACACTGGTTCCCGACAAATCTCTAGGGCCAACACCCAACAGGTTCATGTCCAGATGGAAGGCCACCATTGAACATCCAACTCTCTCAGCCAAGACCATTACTTGTTGCTTTACTCATCAAGTACCACTTTTAGGGTTAGCACTTGCTCTCATAGTTGTACCTACACTCACTGTTCCTCACATGCCAGAAGACACCATCCATGTACCACCTCCAGACCACCATCCATGAATCCAGAACCTTGCCTATCCTTCATAATGAACTAATTGCCATAGCCTATGGCCAGGTCACTTTCTCCAGTCTACCATCTCCAGACTGGTGCTAGCCTTCCCAATATATGGGTTCTCCCTAGGTCCTGCTTTTAGCACCAGGCTCTTCTAGGGCTTATGCAGAGCTCCTTCTGGCGTTGTCCCCAGAATTCTCTCGTTCATTGTTGTCTCTCATATTGGTGATTTAGTTTTGCAGGAACCACAGGAATAACTGCCACAGAGTCCTGCACCATCTATGCACAGAACAGTATACTCAGCAGTCCTTAAAGGCAAACTGTAGCTCTGAAAGGAACATGCAATAAAAAGGAGACAGAGTGGTTGATGAGGGTCCAGCTTTTACCCTCTATACAGCGCTCAGCTGTATACTCAGGATCCGTTCTCTGTCAGACAGTGTTATACGCAGTACGTTGTCTAATTTTCACCCTGCAGAAAACAATTCTGGGAGATATTTTGTACAAATGAAGGATGAAAACTGCAGACTGACAACATTTTGTCCTGATCAATGATTTCCTGTTTCCTGTTTGTCCGATCCGGGAACACTCGGAGTTCTCTTGCACAATAATTCTAAGTGTTATTATTGTCTGTGGAGTAAAATGATACTGAAGTTTTTATATTCAAGTGAGGGACACTTATTATATCTGTGATGTCATCACCAGGGGGCGGGGCTGACTCCTCTCACACATGTATACAGGCTGGTTGTCAGCAGTAATAGACAAAGAGCTGGTGCTGTAGTATTAGGGGTGTGGCCTCATGTGTGATGTCATTATATCAGTGATGTCATCACCAGGGGTGGGGCTAACACCTCTAACACATGTATACAGGCTGGTTGTCAGCAGTAATAGAAGAGGAGTTGGTGCTATAGCATTACGTGTGTGGATCTCATGGTAACATTAGTGGAGCTGTGACAACTTCTCATTTTTTCTAACTGCTGAAATGAAACTTTATTAGAAATGGGAATGAGTAACGCATCTGTATACATTTACAGTTAGGTCCATATATATTTGGACACTGACACAAATTTTGTTTTACCTGTTCACTGAAACATATTCAAGTTATATAATGTACATAAAGTCCAGACTTCTAGCTTTCATTTGAGGGTATCCACATTATAATTGGATGAAGGGTTTAGGAGTTTCAGCTCCTTACATGTTCCACCCTGTTTTTAAAGGGACAAAACGTAATTGGAGAATTGACTCAAAGGCTGTTTCATGGGCAGGTGTGGGCAATTCCTTCATTATTTCATTCTCAAAAAAGCACATAAAAGGTCTGGAGTTGATATGAGGTGTGGTGTTTGCATTTTGAAGATTTTGCTGAGAAGTAAACATGCGTTCATAGGAGCTCTCCATGCAGGTGAAAAAAGCCATCCTTCATCTGTGAAAAACAAAAAAACATCACAACAGCCAACAAAGTAAGCAACTCTCTCCAGGATGTAGGCATATCAATACTCAACTCTACCATTAAAAAAGACTGTATGAAAGTAAATACAGAGGGTTCACTGCACGGTGCAAGCCACTCATAAGCCTCAAGAATAAGAAGGTTAGATTAGACTTTGCTAAAAAACATCTTAATAAACCAGCATAGTTCTGGTAGAACATTCTATGGACAGATGAAACCAAGATTAACCTCTACCAGAATGATGGAAAGAAAAAAGTATGGCAAAGGCATGGTACAGCTCATGAGCCAAAGCATGCTACATCATCTGCTACACACGGCTTGGGCATGCATGGCTGCCAGTGGCACTGGGTCCCTAGTGTTTATTGATGATGTGACACAGGACAGAAGCAGCCGGATGAATTTTGGGTTTTCAGAGACACACTGTGTGGTCAGATCCAGCCAAAGTAATCGGTCGGCGTTTAATTAACAGATGGACAATGACCCAAGACATAAAGCCAGAGCAACCCAGTAGTTTATTAAAACAAAGAAGTGGAATATTCTTGAATGGTCAAGTCATTCACCTGATCTCAACCCAATAAAGCCGCATTTCACTGTTAACCCCTTCATGACCTTGGAATTTTTCATTTTCGTTTTTTGCTCCCCTGCTTCCAAGAGCCATAGCTTTTTTTTATTTTTCTGTCAATATAGACATATGACGGCTTGTTTTTTGCGGGACGAGTTGTACTTTCATATGCAATCATTTATTTTACCATATAGTGTACAGGGAAATTGCAAAAAAATTCTAAGTGCAGTGAAATTGCAAAAAAAAGTGCAATTACATGTTTGTTTTTTGGGTATTTTAGTCGCCATGTTCACTATATGGTAAAACCGACGTGATGGGGTGATGCCTCGGGTCGGTAAGAGTTCGTAGACACCCAACATGTATACCTTTACTGGTATCTAGGTGGTGAAAAAACTTCAGAAGTTTAAAAAAAAAAACTGACTTTTTGCGCCATGTTCTGCGACCTGTAGTGTCCTAATGTTTTGGGATTTGGGGCTTGGTGATGGCTTATTTTTTGCGTCTTGAGCTGAAGTTTCTAATGATACTATTTGTGGGTGGATCCGCTGTTTTGATCGCCTGTTATTGCATTTTATAGCAATGTTGTGGCGACCAAAAAAATGTAATTTTGGCATTTGGATTTTTTTTACGGCTCTCATTAACGGATTTAATATGATAGATCGGGCGATTCTGAATGCGGCGATACCAAACGTGTATTTTTTTTAATACTTTTATTGTGATTGGGGGAAAAGGGGGGTGATTTAAACTTTTATGTTTTGCTTTTTTGTTTACAGGTTTTTAAAAACTTAACTTTTTTATTAATTCTTATTTTTACACTGCCCCATAGAGAGACACCCTGCTGCACAGTCCGATCGTTTTTGGGAGATACAGATGAGCTGAAGCTCATCAGTATCTCCCAGAATTGCGGACGTGTTGTGGTTGGCAGCGCTTGCCAACCACAACCCGGAAGTGCTCCGTGACAGCATCCGGAGTCTAGCCAGGACCCCGGGCTGTCACGTGAGCACCGGAGATCCCGCGATACTATCGCGGTATCTCCGTGGCTGGCGGGGAACAGTGCGTTCCCCGCCGCGGCGCCTTTGGATCCCACTGTCAGGGATTGACGGCGGGATCCAAAGGGTTAACAGCACCGGTGCTGTTAGTCCGACATCTTAGCTGATCACATCAGCGGTGATGTCGGCTGTTTGATGTGAGCTCCGCGCCGGAGCTCACATCAAACACCGAGACACGACCCATGATGTTGTACAACGTCATGGGTCGTGAAGGGGTTAGAGACTAAACCTCAGACAGAAAGGCACAAAACAAATGTGGAGCCCACTGGGACGGGGTACTCGGAGCCGGACCAGGGTACTGCTGGGGGATGTCACGGCGGTCCTGGTCCGGACCGTGTCCCGGGTTCACACAAGTAAATGGGGTGTATTTACAGGGGATTAGGTTTGTCGTGACGCCACCCACGGGTTATGGTCAGTAATGGGACCACCGCTGCTGCAGAACCTCCAGGGATGATGTTTTGGCAGTTTTAGATGGAATGGGTCTCCGCAGGTAGAGCTGGTTCCCCGGGGCAGTGATAGTTAAAGTCAGTGATGGTTGTTATAGCTGTTGCAGGGAAAGGGGATGATGTGGAGATGGCTCCTGACAGGGTCAAATGGAGGACTCACAGTTCTTCATACCTGAAATGAGATACAGATAATGTAGCAGGGTTCACCCGTGTTTACTTCTCCATCTCTCTTATCAGACAGTACACGGTACAATACAGTTCTTTACAGCTTTACTCAATTAAATCCGGTATACTTGAACCCACTGCAGCCAGGTTATCTCTCCTAGACTCCTCAGTCCCTCTACGTGTCCTTTCAGGCTTATTCTCGGTGTCTCTCTTTAAAGTGAATTGCGGAGTGGCAGCTCGGCCCCTAATAGCAGCTTCCCCCTAAATCTCTGTGCAGTAAGCCGGGTCCTCTCTGTTGCTGCTGTGCCCCCAATCCTCTGGTGGCAATACAGATCTGGAGTCTGTGCTCCCCGTCAGTTTGTCTGAAGCGTTGGGTTTAATCTTCAGCCCTCTTCAGAGCTGACATTCTGGTTTCAGCCTAACCTCAGGTATCCCTGTATCTCAAGGGATCACCGGGTCCTTTCCTTCCCGTGTAACTTCCCAATATAATAGGGAAGACTCCTCTGTCAGTTAGCTGCTGGCCCACACATTAAAGAGGAGGAAACAGCATCTGGTGATGTCCATGAGTTTAAGACTTCAGCCAGTCATTGCCAACAAAGGGTTTTTAACCAAGTGTTAGAAATGAACATTTTATTCACAATTATTTAATTTGTCCAACTACTTTTGAGCCTCTGAAATAAAGGGACTGATTTTAAATTATGCTGTTGTTCCTCACATTTTTATACAATAATTTTGCTCAACCCACTGAAATAGAGTTGAAAGTCTGAACTTTAACTGCATCTGAATTGTTCAAAATCCATTGTGGTAATGTACAGAACAAAAACTAGAAAAATGTTGTCTCTAGAGTGAAGGAAGTGCTGCTGAAGAGATTGCCAGCAGACATTCACAAGTAAAAATAAAGCATCACAAGTGTAAATATTCCATTTGTGTATACTGACTGTCTACCTCTGTCCAAGACTGTTTCCTCTCATGACATTCTTTAACCATCAAGTATAAAAGACCATGTAACTAACCAGTTCATTGCCTCCCTGTCAAAATAGTTGTACTGTAACCTATGTGTGTGCTTGACTTGTGCTCGGTTTGCCATCTCTGGGTCTTAAAAAACATTTTTTACATGTTTTTAACATATTAGGGTATAGCGTAGAGAAATGTAGGCATATACATATGGCTATGTATGTGAATGGCGCTTTAGATATTATTTTTCTCTCACTGGAAGATGACTTATTTCCTGTCTCCTTAGGTATTGCTCTTATTATTATAGTCACCCTCCTTTAATGCTCAATGGTCTGACACAGTGTCACAGTGAGTCCATACTGTGACATCAGACGATTCATGGTATTTTACGTCTTGTGATATTTATGTTTTGTTCCTTTTATTGTTTGTGCATTCAGTCAAATCTCTGTCAATAACTTCCTTTTTCTGCTTCTCTTGTTGGACTCATCCATCCTGTTAAGTGAATGAATTTCCTGTAATTATTATTATTTTTTTTTTTTTATAAAAGGGGGGCATACAGTCTTGTTCATCCTTATTGGCACCCATGACGTTTAAGTTCATCATGTCGAATATCTCCTGAAAAAAATGAATAAAGTGAAACAGCGTTTTTGTATACAGCAAATGATAAACAACAATTTATAATAAAAAAAAATAATGGGAGAGAAAAATAGAAAACCTAAAGCTGCTGTGACACTGGTATTGGCACTTTTACATTAAATTAGTATGGAAACGCATTTTTACTCGCTTGTAATAAATCACACTTGAGAATTACCTTTTATAAATTGTCAGTGCCCATGTCTCATGAATTAGCCAATGAATGATGATTTTAGTGTTTTAAAAGCCACATGTTAGGTCCTGCTGCTTTGTCACATTAGTGAAGACAAAGGAGCTGTCTGAGGACGTCAGAACTGCTATTATAAGCAAACCCAAGACTTTCAAATTTTATAAGGCCATCTCCAAACACCTTGGTATCGCAGCTTCAGCAATTAAGAATTTTGCAAAGCATGGAACCATCTAGAACCTCCATGGATGTCCTCAAAGGTTGGTGTGAATGGTGGAAAAAAATGATGTCAAATATCCAAAGACCTGAAGGCCAATATGGAACAGTCTGGGGTCAAGGCTTCAACAAGTACCATACGCCACACACTAAACCAAGCAGAGCTTTAAGGGTGAAGGCTAATGAAGAAACCATTGCTGAAGAAAAGACATAAAAAGGAACAACTAAACTTTGCCAAAGACAAAGCACAACCGTTCGGGAAAAATGTTCTGTGGAGAGCTGAATTAATAATAGACATTTATAACAATGCAAAGTAACAGTTTGTTTACAGATGGTACATTGAAGCTTATAAGGAAAAGAGCACCCTACCAACAGTTAAGCATGGTGGAGGATTCATAATGCTGTGGGGTTGCTTTGCTGCGTCTGGTACTAGAGGTCTTGACCATATCACGGGAATTGTGAAATCAGTGAATTATCAAGAGATTTTAGAGTGAAATGTCCTACCCAGTGTACCAAAACTTGGTTTGAGTCGAAGATCGTGGGTCCTCCAGCAAGACAATGACCCAAAGCACTCATCCAAAAGTACAGAGGAATGGTTATCAAAGAAAAAATG
Source organism: Allobates femoralis (assembly GCA_033576535.1). Taxonomy (NCBI): domain Eukaryota; kingdom Metazoa; phylum Chordata; class Amphibia; order Anura; family Aromobatidae; genus Allobates; species Allobates femoralis. The sequence goes on from JARQOC010000012.1 coordinate 86,073,212, forward strand.
GACTGTTTTAAAATGGCCAGCAATGAGTCCTGACCTCAATCCCACTGAAAATGTTTAGGGTGAGCTGAAACCTGCCATTGGGAAAAATGAAGAGAAAAAGGGGGAGCCAGCACAGTCAGAAAAATTTTTGAAAAATAAATTGTGTAAATACACATATTGTTTCCATACTGCACAGTAATGAGACATTTCGCAAAAGATTAAATAATCCTTTGAGCCACTCTTCCACGTCAAGGAATGTCTCAGATAGAGTGGTCCTATTCTATAAATTTTTAATTTTTGTTGTGTCCTAAAACAGAAAAATACATGTAAAATGGACCATATAAAGCAATCACTCACCTTATGCATATCAGACCATGCTTCCAAGGTGTCTGGTTAGGTCAGTGAATAGAAGTCAACTGAGGCCCCCACACCTGCAGCCTACACCACAAATGTTTGGGCTATTCACCATCTGGCCAATCGTTACTCAGATGCCTCTGCTCTGTGCCAGTCATTGCACTGGCTGCCCGTATACTACAGGATCATATTCAAATTGCTTGTTCTCACCCACAAAGCTCTTCACAGTGCAGCACCCCCTACCTCTCCTCCCTCATCTCTGTCTATCACCCCACCCGCTCTCTCCGTTCCTCAAATGACCTTCGACTAACATCCGTACTAATCCGATCCTCCCACTCCCGGCTCCAAGACTTCTCCAGAGCTGCACCAAACCTCTGGAATTCTTTACCCCAAGAAATCAGGACTATACACAACTTGCATGGCTTCAGATTATCCCTAAAAACACATCTTTTTAAGGCGGCCTATCATACTCCCTAATAGAAGTCCATTGTACTGTAGACAGTGAATGGGCTATCCCTCTGGACATTACTCTTCTACAAACTCCACCAAACCAAAAAGGTCTACACAGACTGTATAATGACCATCCATGTAAGCTTAGTCCTATGCCCCACTTCCTCAAGATGCCCGGACCATCAGTGCAATAAGCTCATGTACCTTGTGCAACCCCTATCCCATTGTGGATTGTAAGCTCTTTTGAGCAGGGTCACCTTCATTTCTTGCTTTATTTATTGTATTTTTTTTACATTGATTCTATGTCTATTGTTTTGTATCCAATTATTGTACTGTATTTGTTCTCTACTGTAATTACTTACTGTATATTTTCTGTACTCTAACCCTACATTGTAAAGCGCTGCGGAATATGTTGGCACTATATAAATAAAGCTTTATTATTATTATTATTATTTACAGTTAACCCTCACTGGGCCACACCAGCACTCATGGATAGAAGCAAAGTTAGGTTCAGGTGAATGAAGCTAAATTAAACTTGGCCTAAGGGCAAAGTGTGATAACTGTGTGTGTGAACAGTTACTAAAATTACTACCGTCAATGCAGATGGAAACAGACAGAATCTGACGTCCACGGCAAAGTGGTGGTCAGCCACTAGACCATTCAAAGTGAAGAGAAAAAGGGGGAGCCAGCACAGTCAGAAAAAATTTTGAAAAATAAATTGTGTAAATACACATATTTTTTCCATACTGCACAGTAATGAGACATTTCGCAAAAGATTAAAGCGAACCTGTCACCCCCCGTGGACATCAAAAGCTATAATAGCCACCTTCTGCAGCACTAAGGCTGCATTCAGGGAAGGTGGCTATTTGCTTTTGATGCCCTATATTCAGTCAAATATGAAGTTATATAAAGGCTTACACTTAAGAAGACCTAAGACCGGGAGGCAGGGTTTTGCGCTCCTCCGACCCGCCTCCTCTTGTCACTCATCCTGGTCGCCTGCTGCTGCCTCCCCTCACAGTCTGACATGACCGCGCGCCTCCGTTCTCCTCTATGGCGCCGCGCATGCGCTGTGCGCCGGGTGTCCAGGAAGTCGTCGGGCTGCGCGACTCTATCTGAGACATTCCTTGACGTGGAAGAGTGGCTCAAAGGATTATTTAATCTTTTGCGAAATGTCTCATCACTGTGCAGTATGGAAACAATATGTGTATTTACACAATTTATTTTTCCAAATTTTTTCTGATTGCTGGCTCCCCCTTTTTTGCTTCATTGGGAAAAATGAATATTTTACAGGACACTGTAAATATTCAAGAGCTTGAACAATCTGCAAAGGAAAAGAAAATCCCAGCTAAGACGAGCAAGATGATACAAGAAACATCTGGAGTCTTCATCAATGCCAAAGGGGGTGACCAAGTATTAATTAGGCTCCTTTATTGCTGCACATGCTGTTCATTCTGTTTCTTCTTTGAAATTGCAACACGTAAGTTGACAAACAATATTTTATTGTTGTATTACTATGGACACTAAGAAGTCCTGATGATATAACTGTGGTCCATTTCTATTTATTTATATGAATAACATGAAGGGAGTGGAGGGGTGCCAATAATGGTGAGCAGCACTGTATTACACAGTTACTGTTTCTGCTGTCATATTATATTGTAATGGATAATTTCCCTTGATATACAAATGTGTGAAAAGTAAGTACTCCTATTTAATATTATTTTTTCATTATTTTGAGGTGCTAACTGGTAACTCATCCCTTGTCAGGTTCGCTTAGTTAAAAAAAGAAAATAAAGGTTGTTCTCCTTGATCAAAAAAAGTTATGCCCTTCCCATAGTCAGGGGTGTAACTACAATAGGTGCAGGGGTTGAAATCGCACCCGGTTCCCAGAGCCCAGGGGCCCCAAAATTCCCTTTGGTCTATAGAAAAAGACCAGTGCTATTAAAGATTTGCAATAATTGGGGGCCCTGTTGGATCTTTAGCATCGGGGTCCAGGAGCTTCAAGTTATGCCACACTGCCCATGCGCTTAATCTTGGGATTGCTTGGGCTTTGGAGCCCTTTGAACGGGACTCTTTAACGCTTTCCAAAATGGAGGATTTGCACAGGTTTGACCTCAGCTCCTCCTTTTGTCTATGGTGCTGCTGGAAATAGCCGAGTGCACCATTCAGCAGTACCATAGCCAATAAATGGAGCAGAGTCCGAACATGCAAAATTACGCGCCATCCAAGACAAAGCTACAAAAACCCATGCATATTTTGCAAGGTATACAATTCTTCTTATTATTATTAGGTATTTATATAGCGCCATTAGGTTACATGGCGCTTTACAAGTGAGAGGGTAGACAACGACAAGTTGTAAAAATGACGACAAATCAACAAATCAGTCATATGGGTACATTAGGGCGGAGGATCCTGTCCACGAGGGCTCACAATCTAGTGGGGGTGGGAGGGAGACAGTAGGAGGGGGAGAGGTGAGATGGTGTAGCGGATTGGCTCTCAGTGTGTGTTGTAGGCTTGTAGGAAGAGGTGGGTCTTGAGGTTTTTCTTGAAGGTTCCCAGGGTAGGGGAGTGTCTGATGTGGTGGGGGAGGGAGTTCCAGAGTATGGCAGAAGCACGGGAGAAGTCTTGTATGCGGTTGTGGGAGGTGGAAATGCGGGGGGTTGAGAGAAGGAGTTCTTGAGAGGAGCGCAAGTTGCGCGAGGGGAGGTAGCGGGAGACCAGGTCGGAGATGTAGGGAGGGGACAGGTTGTGCATGGCTTTGTATGTCAGGGTTAGGGTTTTGAAGCGGGATTGCTGGGGGGTGGCGAGCCAGTGGAGGGCTCGGCGGAGAGGGGAGGCGGGGGAGTAACGGGGAGAAAGGTGGATGAGTCAGGCAGCAGAGTTGAGGATGGTGCGGAGAGGTGCAAGGGAGGAGGCAGGGAGGCCGGTGAATAGGAGGTTGCAGTAGTCCAGGCGGGAGATGATGAGGGCATGGACAAGTGTCTTGGCCGTGTTGTGGTCAAGGAAGGAGCAGATACGGGCAATGTTTTTTAGTTGGAGTCGACAGGCGGTGGCGAGGGCTTGGATGTGTGGCTTGAATGAGAGGGAGAAGTCGAGGATTACCCCGAGGCACTTGGTGTGCGGGACGGGTGAGAGTGTGCAGTCATTGACGGTGATGGATAGGTCAGGAAGAGGGACAGGGTTGTTTGGGGGAAAGACGATGAATTCGGTCTTGTCCATGTTGAGTTTGAGGAAGCTGGTAGAAATGAAGGATGCAATGGCGGATAGGCAGGGAGGAATTTTGGATAAAAGGGAGGAGATATCAGGGCCAGACAGAGCTGGGTGTCGTCGGCGTAGAGGTGGTATTGGAAGCCGTGTGACTCGATGAGGTTGCCTAGGCCGAGGGTGTAAATGGAGAAGAGTAGTGGTCCCAGGACCGAGCCTTGGGGAACTCCTAAAGAGAGGGGGTGGGGTGAGGAGGAGGTGTGGGAGTGGGTGACGTTGAAGGTCCTGTCCATTAGGTAGGAGGAGATCCAGGAGAGGGCGAGGTCAGTAATGCCAAGAGATTCAAGGATTTGGAGTAAGAGGGAGTGGTCAACAGTGTCGAAGGCAGCAGAGAGGTCTAGAAGGAAGTATACAATAGTCATTGTGAGTATTAAAAAGGCTTATTGTTCTGTCTCTGACATCAAATCCATCTCCAAATGTTTGTTTCTGTATAATGTCGCTATTAATTTGTAGCTGTAGATTTTTAATGAGCTTATCTCATATGTAGTGTTCTGCTCCCTCTAGCGGCAAATGCTATGTTTGCAGTCTTTCTGTCTAATTCTCCTCCCTCTTACAATGCATTTGGTAGCCCAACCTCCATTTTACTTTCATTTCTGGAAGGAAGAAGGCACTCAGTATTACTGTTCCCATGCGATTGCATTGCCGGTATGTATTCATGCCTTCTTTAGTTGTTTTCTGCTCTAGTTTTAGCCTGGCTCATCCAGTTATAGTCTAGATTAGTTACTAGTTCATGCATATTGTATATCCATGTATAATGTGTGTTCTGCTTACTATATACTGATTCTTCTGTATTCTGATTGTTTACAGTTTTACCATATAGAAATATACTGCAACGTTCAATAAAAGCACAGACTTCACCACAGTCTCCTCATTGGACTCAGTATAAAGGTTTAGCTGTCTGTTTAAATTCATGAGCCCCCGGCCCATTTAGTGAGAACAGAACAGTAAAACGGCAGCCATCCTACTGGGAAACAGTGAAGCAGCAGCCATCCAGATAGTAGGATACAAGTCACCGGCTACACAGAGACTGTACAGCTACAGCAATCTCTGCACAGCCAAGAACTTCTCCAGAACACTATGTCCCACAGATCACACAGGACAAGATCCGTTACTTCTACCTCCTCAAAGACAACATCCATCAGCAGTGCGGTTGCCATCGCCCGCGCAAATGCTGAAGCTGCCAAAATGCGAGCAAGCTTTGCTGAACAAGAGATGCAACTTAAGTTAGAGAAGGCACGCCTGGATGACCAAGACAGAAGGTCACAGTTAGAGAAGGCACGCCTGGATGCCGCCTTAGAAAATCTAGTAGCGAAAAGGGAGGCTGCAGCTGCCATTGCAGAAGCAGAGTCACTGGAAGCCGCACAAAACCCAGAGCTGCATAGGCGAAACAGTGTGCTGAGTCTGGAGTTTCCACTGCAAGATCCTCCACAACGCACATCTCAGTACGTTAATGAACTCCCCGATCCAAACTACAATCCTGATCTGGACCCAAAACGCGAACACGACATCTCCAGTGAAGAAAGCAGGAGCCATCATGAGCCTCAGCTCCAGAACAGACGCAAACTTGAAAATGTTGCACAAAACAACTCTGCTAATGACTACCTTGCCTCTCAACAGGTAACCAACGTAAACCACCTTGCTGACACATCGTACGTCAGACCGAAGCAACATGACACCGGCTGGCGCCACCCACAGGATACTAACAGGTACGAACATGCCTCACACCACTTACCCTTACCGGTGCACCCATCACTAGTATACCCTGCTGACAACCTTTTCACAACAGAATTTGCAAAGTTCTTGACGCGACGTGAGCTGGTTGCGAAAGGACTCATGAAATTCACTGACCGAGCTGAAAGCTACAGAGCTTGGAAAGCCTCTTTCCAAAATGTCACTAGAGACTTGGGGTTGTTACACAGGGAAGAGATAGACCTCTTAGTGAAGTACCTGGGAGAAGAGTCAGTCAAACATGCAATAAGGATCAGAGACGCTAATATAAGCCACCCTGAGATTGGCCTCAGAGAGATCTGGAAGAGACTGGATGAGCGTTACGGCTCAGCAGAGGTAATAGAAAGCGCTTTGTTCAAAAGAATCGATGACTTCCCTAAAATATCTAACAAAGAGCTACAGAAACTTACAGAACTTAGCGACCTGCTAATGGAAGTCCAAGTTGCCAAATATGAAGATGATCTACAGGGACTTGCATTCCTCGACACAGCCAGAGGTGTGAACCCTATAGTCCAAAAGTTACCCTACAATTTGCAGGAGAAGTGGCTCACACATGGTTCCACATACAAATACAAGCACAGTGTTCCATTCCCTCCCTTCTCTGTTTTTGTAGACTTTATACACCAACAAGCGAGAATTAGAAATGATCCCAGCTTCGACTTTACAATGTCGTATGCCGCACCGCCACCAGCAGCAAATCCACGCAGAATGTCTGTGGCTGTACACAAGACTAATGTTTCTTCTTCAGATTCCAATCACAGGTCTGTTGACTACTCCCAATCGGAGACAAAGATGCAGGACCCTGACAAGCTATGCCCGCTCCATCAGAAGCCTCATCCTCTTCTCGAATGCAAGACCTTCAGAGGAAAATCTATGCCAGATCGCAGAAGCTTCTTGAAAGAACACAGTATCTGCTATAAGTGCTGCTCGTCCACAGGTCATCTTGCCAAAGATTGCAAGGTCAGTGTAAAATGCACAGAGTGTGGCACCACAGACCATAACACAGCTTTACACCCTGGCCCAGCTCCGTGGTATACACAAAACACATCAGCTGACAGTGAGCATGGCGGGGAGGAAAGGAACACTGCTACACCTACGCCAGAGATCACTTCACAATGTACAGAAGTCTGCAAAGGGACAATAGACAGTAGGTCCTGTTCTAAGATATGCCTCGTCAGAGTATACCCAAAGGGCCACAGAGACAAAGCTATAAAACTGTATGCTATCTTGGATGATCAAAGTAATCGATCCCTGGCTAGATCAACATTCTTTGACCTATTCAACATCAAAGGGCCAAGCACTCCCTACTCATTAAAGACGTGTGCAGGTACTGTGACAACAGCAGGCAGGAAAGCTGCTGACTATCAAATCGAGTCCTTAGATGGACAATTCTGCCTACCACTACCCACGATCATTGAATGCAACCAGATCCCAGACAACAGATCTGAAATTCCTACGCCAGATGTAGCAACCCACCACGCTCACTTAAAACGCATAGCTCACCTCATACCGGAACTAGACCATCAGGCTCAGATAATCCTGCTGTTGGGAAGAGATATCCTGCAGGTGCATAAAGTGAGACGTCATATCAATGGACACCACAATGCTCCCTATGCCCAAAGGCTAGACCTAGGATGGGTCATAATAGGAGGCGTATGCCCGGAACGCATGCACGCCCCCTCTTCTGTGTCAAGCATGCTGACAAGTACGCTGGAAGAAGGATGCCCATCTCTGTTTCAACCTTGTAACAGCCTCAGAGACCTGGACTTGGGGTCAAAACCCGCACCAATTCAACGTAGCCTCGGACTTCTCTGGAATTTACGATCAGATGCTTTCACCTTTCAAGTCAGCCAAGGAGAAAAGCCTTTTACTCGTAAAGGTGTTCTGTCTACCATCAACAGTCTGTACGATCCCCTGGCTTTCGCAGCTCCTGTCACAGTACAAGGCAAGGCCTTGCCAAGAGACTTAACTAGGGAAACATCTAACTGGGATGCACCTCTGCCACCCAATAAGAGAATCCAGTGGGAAGGATGGAAGAACTCGTTAGCTACCCTCTCCAACCTGAACGTGCCAAGACCATACGCCCCTGTACCGTCAACAGAAATACGAAGCCGAAAACTGTACATATTCGCGAATGCTTCTGTGGAAGCAATTGCTGCTGTTGCCTACCTTAAAACCTACCTTAAAGACTCCAAATGTCAGAGCCACATTGAGTTTGTTATGGAGAAGACCAAGCTTGCACGCGCAACCAGGACAGTTAACGCAAGTCAGCTACAAAGTACAACGTGGCTTTCAGAACCAAAACTATTATATGTTGAAGAACACCTTCCAGACACCTTTGAAGTAGTAGGAGAGAACGCAGATGCTGAAATCAACCCTCAGGTGTCTACACTTCATACAAAGACTTCTGCTACCCAGCTTGGATCTCACAGGTTCGTCAAATTCTCAAGGTGGAAGTCACTCGTTCGAGCCATTACCTGCTTGAGCCACAAGCTCCTTCAGAACTCCCAGAACTTGTGATACAGGAGAATGTAAAGGCTGGCATATCTGTAAAAATACCTACGTTGCCTCAGACTTGGATTTCTCTAGAAACCACATAATCCTCACTATTCAAAGAGAATCCTACTTTACAGAAATCCAATGTCTTATTAACAAAGCTCAAATACCAGCAAGTAGCGTGTTAAGAATTCTCGACGCCACTCTTCAAGCAGGAGCAGCGAGGCTTACCCACAAAAGCCTAATCACCTACATGGCAGAAGCCACAGCTAAAATCAATGCAAGACCCTTAGTTCTAGTTCCTAACGACTCTGAGGAGCCCTTGTTATTGACTCTAGCTACCCTCTTTACCCAGAAAACAGGACCGACCAGTACCCCTCCAGGAGGATTAGATGCCAAGAACTTCCACAAGTGCCAATGGAGACAGGTACAAAGTCTTGCAAATACTTTCTGGGACAGGTGGCGCAAACAATATCTGTCTACCCTGCAGCCACGGACAAAGTGGCAATCTGCTTGTCCCAATCTGAACATAGGTGACCTTGTCCTCGTGAAAGACTCTCAAGTACACCGGAACCAGTGGCCACTTGGTCTAGTTACTGCAACATTTCCGAGCAATGACGGTAATGTCCGCAAGGTTGAACTAAGAATGACTAAGGGAAATGAACCTATGACATTTCTTAGACCAGTATCTGAACTGGTCCTGCTGTTACCCTCAGAAGACAGGGATAGTGACATCCAGTGATGCCAGGCAGGGAGTGTTCTGTCTCTGACATCAAATCCATCTCCAAATGTTTGTTTCTGTATAATGTCGCTATTAATTTGTAGCTGTAGATTTTTAATGAGCTTATCTCATATGTAGTGTTCTGCTCCCTCTAGCGGCAAATGCTATGTTTGCAGTCTTTCTGTCTAATTCTCCTCCCTCTTACAATGCATTTGGTAGCCCAACCTCCATTTTACTTTCATTTCTGGAAGGAAGAAGGCACTCAGTATTACTGTTCCCATGCGATTGCATTGCCGGTATGTATTCATGCCTTCTTTAGTTGTTTTCTGCTCTAGTTTTAGCCTGGCTCATCCAGTTATAGTCTAGATTAGTTACTAGTTCATGCATATTGTATATCCATGTATAATGTGTGTTCTGCTTACTATATACTGATTCTTCTGTATTCTGATTGTTTACAGTTTTACCATATAGAAATATACTGCAACGTTCAATAAAAGCACAGACTTCACCACAGTCTCCTCATTGGACTCAGTATAAAGGTTTAGCTGTCTGTTTAAATTCATGAGCCCCCGGCCCATTTAGTGAGAACAGAACACTTATAATGCTCCTTTCTTGAAATCACAAGAAATATTGTGTTCCTATAAAATTTGGAATCAAGTAGAAATGTGGGCAGTGATAGCTGGCAAAATACATGAGTTTCTAAATATTTTCCATGTATAGACTAAAATGATGAGGAAGTGTGACATTACAAAACTAAACTCTGTCTATATTGCTTCATGGAGAGACAGAGGAAGTAAAAGAAGACTAATGATGAAAGATTAAAGGTCGCCTCCAGGAAATGTCTTCACCACTGTCAATAAGATGACACTGTCAGAAAATATAGATACTTATACTGTGACCACACTCCTGATATACCGGACGTGGAATGCCAAGGTGACTTTTGATAAGGGTGCACAGTTAGAAAGCTATGGGGTCTCAGAGGAAAAAACTCAACATTCTTGTAGGACTCATTGTGACCATTATCATATAATTTGCCTTTTTCACTTAAAATGGTGTTTATCTCCATTTGCCCTGTAGAGGTTCCTTAGAGGAAGGTGTAATCTTCTGAACCCGATGTGATCAGCTCAACCTGATGGAACAACCCCTTTAATAAGACTTTTCAAGTCTTTACACACACAAATGGGACTTTTGCACCCTATACATATTAGACTAATTTGTGCATAGGAGTCCTGGATAATATATTGTTGAGTGAAATATCGAATGCTCATGTCCAATTTCGGACTGCAGATCGTATTGTTCTTCAAGAGATGAACCTAAGCCAGACTAGTTTGTTGGTGGCTTTCTCATAGAGGAAACAGTAGCGCTCAGCTGAATGATCACTTTTGTGCATGGAGAAGTCTCCTATCTAGTCCAGGGACTGATCAGAAGAGTTTGTGAAGTAGAAAGGGGACATAAATAGGGTCTTTTCCAATTAACACTAGAAGTCCCAGAGAGGGGTCACTTAACATTTCTACCTTTAGAACCCAGAGACGGGTCGAATGACCTGAAGGATTTTAGCTAACATCCTCTAATCACCGTCTTTTGTTCTGTAATTAAGGCCATTACTGTCGCACCACAGAAGGTTGTTGTTTTCCATTGAGCTAGCCATTTAGTTTCTAGTTAGTTCTATTCAGTTTGGACTAAGGGTCATTTGACCCTCTTTCAGGACTTCAGGGGGGAGCTTGAAATTTGTGGGACTTCTAGTGTTAAGGCCAAATGGAAACTGTATAAAGATCCACCTGCAGTGGATGTGTGAGGCACAACTACTTTAGTCGCATGTGAAAGTATGGCTGCCGCAGTAACTAAAGTGATACATCAGGAGAAGAAAAGGGGTCATGCTGTGCTGCCAGAGGGACCACAAGTATCCTCATCTGTCTGTAGATCTTTATTAGTTGACGCGTATCGAAGCTGGCCGCTTCTTGCTCTGGAGAAGACCTGTCCTGAGTAAAAAGCGGCCATCTTGGAAACAAATTGACTAATAAAGATCTACAGACAGATAAGGACTCTTGTGGTCCCTCTGGCAGCACAGCATGACCCCTTTTCTTATCCTCGTTTATGAATTATTACTTTTGTTGAAGAGAGAGATGGACGGGATGGCTGCTGGCTGAACACTGGGACGACCATGGAATGTTTTTCATTCAACGTTTTCTTGGAGAAGACATGAAAACTTCATGCAGAGCTTGTCATTGGTCAGTTTTAAGCCCTGGACACTAGTACTAACTTCTATTTATGAGCTATTTATCACTATGGGTCCATCTTTTTGAAATGAGAGTACTTATGCTCTACTCAGTTTGGGTTACATGAAAGGCAAGATAGAAGCACAGTTATCCAAAAACACAGTTAAGAATATATGTGAGAGCCGCTACTAAGAGGTTTCTATCCATTGTACGGTCATATTTTTATGAAGGTTTGGGCTCTCTCAATTTTGAGATATGGATTTGTGTTACAAAAATATATAAAATAGATGTTACGGAAACACTAAATCACTGACAAAATTCTAGAGTCCATTATCTAAGATATATCACTAGCCGCATAATATCAATTTTCTCAAATAAACCAGATAAAGATCAACGGCAATCTCAACACCACACTTGGGTTTATAAATGCAAATATGTTTATTTATAATTACGGTAGATCAAAATCACACCAGATAAAACCATCCCCTAAACCAACTCCAAGACAGTGTGGATACTGTTACATGTTTCTGATTACAGGCATGTATACCATCACAGTACAATCACTACTATGTCTGCACATGAAGGATTACATATAAACATTATTTCATATACCTCCTATCTCCCCTTTGCATGTCCTCCTTTGAGGACAGGGACACAGAAATGTACATTATAAGCAACTCATATCCATCATAATGCAAAGTCTACAAGTAAGACTGTCACCATACCGCACCACACTGCCCAGCACCTCAATGTTTCGCTCACTGCTTCATCAGGAGGCGCTGGGACAGTGTAGTGATCACCTTTTTATCCTCTTGTCCATTATCTGCCCCATTTACAGCTGCTTCATAGCGCACACACGTCTGCACCTGCCTGCATCCGCCCGTGCCCTGGCGTTCCGGAAGTGCAAACCGCGTATGCGCTGCCATGGTATACTCCATTGGACTTCTTGTGCTCCCTCATATGCGTGCCTCTTCCTGGGGCTCTGGGAGCGGCCCATTGATTTTCAAGACAACAGGGCTTCAACAGGGTTCAATGCCAATGTGGGTCAGGTTTATTGATGAGATCTTTCTGGTGTGGCAGGGGGGTCTGGAGGACCTGAAGACATTCATGATGTCACTGAATGATAATTGGCGTAACATAAAACTCACCTATGTTTACAGCACTGATTCTATAGACTTCCTGGATGTCAGAGTGAGGAAAGAAGGTGATGGGTCTATTTCTACGAATATATTCCGGAAAAACACAGCGGTGAATTCAGTCCTCAGTGCAAGATCCTCATATCCGGCGCAAGTGATAAGATCAATCCCCACAGGTCAGTTTTTGCGGGCCAGGAGGATATGCTCCACGGATGAGCTATTCGAAGAAGAGGCCAAAAAACTTAAAAATTGCTATATGTCTCGTCATTACAGGATGGGTCCAATAGAGAGTGGATATGAAAGAGCGAAGAGAACAACCCGTGACCATCTTTTGCGACCTGTGCAAAAAAAGACGGATAATCAGGTGAGACTTATCACACCATATCATTCGGAATGGAGGGAGATGGTGGAGGTGGTAAAACGGTACTGGCCGATTCTACATGCGGATAGAGATGTGACAGGGGTACTTTCTAAGTATCCGTCAATTACTCCCCGTAGGTCTAAGAATTTGAAAGATTTGATAGTACGGAGTCTATGTGTTGTGAGACATGCCAGCGCTATAGCACACGGCTGGCATGACTCACGTGACCGGCGGTAATGTGGGATTGCTAAACCCTGCAGCATGCACAGAGTAAGTGCAGGTTGGCTCGGTAGCAGCACACACGGGGTTAACTGCTGCTGCTGAAAGCTGAGGTCTGTGTGAAGGTGTAATTACAAAACACACTGGATTGCACCTGTGAGGAGAGCCAGTCTTCCACAAGCCTGCAAAGGTGCAGGACCATGAGATGGGTCTGAGATCCTGGATGAGACACCGCAGAGCCGCAGTGTGAGAGGTACTGTTTGAACCTCTCTGTGTGAGGTTGCTGGGAGCAGCAGAGGAGTTCTATGTGAACACAGCTCACATCACAGTGAGTAATGAGACGTGTGAATACTGCCCTGGGACACTTTAGGGAGAAGTGTACCTCAACCGGTACAGGAATCTATTCATTGTTATATACGGTCTATGGAGATATATGGACATTTATGTTGAAGCTGAAGGAAAACCTCATGTTTGTGTTATGGAGCACGGTTTAAGAAGTTTAGAATAAACCGGATACACTTTTGTAAAGAATCCATTGCCGTGTGCGTCAATTCTGCTGCCAAGCGTGTCCCCCAGGGTGCGCTACCTCACAGTGTGCCGCCTCCATCTACCTTCCTAGGTAGTAATAGGGGAGTAAGATGGGGGACTTTCGCCTGTGGAGACTGTGGGGCATGCACCCAAGTGGAGCGTGCTTTCGGTTTCCACAATTACGATGGGAGAAGAAATTTCAAAATTGTACACTCAATAAATTGCCGCACGAGTGGGGTGATTTATTGGGCAAAATGCCCATGCCAACTGATATACGTAGGGATGATTTCCCGTGAACTTAGGGTAAGGGTATTAGAACATCTTAGGGATATCAGGAAGGCAGTGGAGGCTACCACATGTGAAGAAATAGCTGCCCTAAAAAACATCCCGAAACACTTTAAAGAGGTGCACAACTGTAACTGGCGATTATTAAAGTTTAGGGGGATTGATAAGGTGCACTTGGGGGTGAGGGGCGGAAACGTGAAACGTGTGCTTGCACAAAAAGAGGTAAAATGGATCACCATGCTGGAGACCATCAAACCAGGAGGCCTCAACGATGCTATCTCATTCAAGCCTTTTTTAGAATGAGATCAGGGAATGGATAGGATATCTGTCCTGCATTTTTGACGACACTGTAGTAACAAAACCTTCATTACTATCATATAGATATATAGTTTATAGTGTATATGGAGCCCTCTTTCTGCCACACTGAATAAATCATTGTTCTTTTATTGGATGGTCACTGTTTTTAAATGTAAGTCTTATCTTGTGTTATAGTTGTCCTAATATCGGCCTGCAATCGCAAAGTTTATATGGGATCCATACACCATACTAAACCACAAATGAAGTTTGATGTTCAGCACTGCCCAGGAACCATGTCATCGTTTCGTTAGGAGGACGCATTTTTCGCTGATGCCTACAGTTTATATATATATATATGCATGTTGCAAATTATATGATACTCTATTTATGGTAATAAATGTGTATGTATAATATGGATGTGAATATGGAGGCTAAAAAACCTCCTAAGGGCACATGTGCAATAATACAAGAACGTATCAGACCAAATTTAGTGGTATTATGAGGTAAGTGGGCAAACTGCCCACACTTAAGATGGTGTGGGTGCTCTTGGCTGTGAGCGCGCGATGTCTGCAGCGTCCCAGCCTCCCACGTGACCCCGGCGTCCAATGGAGTATACCGTGGCAGCGCATGCGCGGTTTGCACTTCCGGAACGCGGGCGGATGCGGCAGGCGCAGACGTGCATGCGCCATGAAGCAGCTGCAAATGGGGCAAATAATGGACAAGAGGATAAAAAGGTGATCACTACACTGTTCCAGCACCTCTTGACGAAGCGGTGAGCGAAACGTTGAGGTGCTGGGCAGTGTGGTGCGGTATGGTGACAGTCTTACTTGTAGACTTTGCATTATGATGGATATGAGATGCTTATAATGTACATTTCTGTATTCCTGTCCTCAAAGGAGCTCCCAGGACACAGTACCTCGAGGTCCGCGCTGCCACTTCAGAAAGGAACAAAAGAAGCCAGTACAAGAGAATGTCTGGATCAACGATTCTTCTTTATTATCCTACGCGTTTCAGAGTCATCTCCCAACTCCTTCATCAGGGAATGTCCTGATGAAGGAGTTGGGAGATGACTCTGAAACGCGTAGGATAATAAAGAAGAATCGTTGATCCAGACATTCTCTTGTACTGGCTTCTTTTGTTCCTTTCTGAAGTGGCAGCGCGGACCTCGAGGTACTGTGTCCTGGGAGCTGATTATACCACAGGGATCTGTGGAGAGTATGGTCCTGCAGCAGCTACTTGTATCTGAGCGATCATTACCAGTTGTGGGTCATCACAACTGTATCAGGTGAGCAGCCTCTTTATATAACCTTTTATCCTTCTTCAAAGAAGATATCACCCTATGTGCGCATTCTTGGATTTTTTATAGATGTCCTCAAAGGAGGACATGCAAAGGGGAGATAGGAGGTATATGAAATAATGTTTATATGTAATCCTTCATGTGCAAACATAGTATTGACTGTACTGTGATGGTATACATGCCTGTAACCAGAAACATGTAACTGTATCCACACTGTCTTGGAGTTGTTTTAGGGGATGGTTTTATCTGGTGTGATTTTGATCTAATTATACATAAACATATTTGCATTTATAAACCCAAGTGTGGTGTTGAGATTGCCGTTGATCTTTATCTGGTTTATTTGTTACAGAAACACTTGTAGGGTCAACCTTTTCATAGAAAGTTGAGACTGACTCAATCTTGAAATATGGCCAAACTTGTTAAAAAAAACAACCTTTACCAACAGGAATTACGGAAACACTTAGAAGGTGTTTGGGGTCATCTTTGCTTTATCGATAGTTGAAACTGACTAGGTCTTAGGATATGGTCAACCTTGTAAAAAAACAACTTTTAACAATGGGCATTGCGGAAACACTTGAGAGGTTCGTGGGGCCTTCTCTGCTTTATTGAGGGCTGGGACTGACTCAATCTTAGGATATGGCCAAACTTGTAAAAGAACAACGTTTACCAATGGGAATTACGGAAACACTTGAGAGGTTCGTGGGGCCATCTTTGCTTTATTGAGGGCTGGGACTGACTCAATCTTAGGATATGGCCAAACTTGTAAAAGAACAACGTTTACCAATGGGAATTACGGAAACACTTGAGAGGTTCGTGGGGCCATCTTTGCTTTATTGAGGGTTGGGACTGACTCAATCTTAGGATATGGCCAAACTTGTAAAAGAACAATGTTTACCAATGGGAATTACAGAAACACTTGAGAGGTTTATGGGGCCTTCTCTGCCTTATTGAGGGTTGGGACTGACTCAATCTTAGGATATGGCCAAACTTGGAAAATAACAACTTTTACCAATGGGAATTACAGAAACACTTGAGAGGTTCGTGGGGCCATCTCTGCCTTATTGAGGGTTGGGACTGACTCAATCTTAGGATATGGCCAAATTTGGAAAATAACAACTTTTACCAATGGGAATTACAGAAACACTTGAGAGGTTTATGGGGTCATCTTTGCCTTAATGTAGGTTGGGACTGACTCAATTTTGGGATTGGTGCTTACTGAAAGATAAGAATGAAAACTTTTAAACAAGGTTGAGACAAGTTTAGTGTTGGAATTAAGGTTTGTCAAAACCCCCTAATCTTTTTGTACCAACATTTGGTTGGTTACCTTAACTACAGTGCGTGTTTAAACTGGATATAAAAGGAGGATGTTGTGTCAGTGTTTAGATGTGGAATATATTCGAGAGGGAAGTACACATTTTCAACCGTCCCTGGAAGTCAGAGATGTCACTCGGAGGATTAACGAGAGTCTTCTTGGTCTTCTGCTGGATTCTTTTTGCCTTTGCACAGCTGAGTGAGTTTTAATATTTTTGGCATTTACTTACGGTATTTGCCTTTGATTTTAATACTCAATGTTTAGTCACTGTTTCCTCTGCAAAGTGTTTCACAAGTCACCAGGTGATTTGTAAGGTCGGGCAAAGTCCAAGTCTTAGAAATTTCAGCATGTATGTTAAGAGCAGAAGTTTGGAAATGAAACTTCCACATGTCACATGTAAATTTTAGTCATATATTCTTTAATATTATTTATTATTATAGCTCCATTTATTTTATGGCGCTTTAAATGTGAAAAGGGACATACATAGACAAGTACAATATTTATGAACAATACAAGGCACAGACAGGTACAGGAAGAGAGAGGACCGTGTCCACGAGGGCTCACAGTCTACAAGGGATGGGTGAGGATACAATAGGTGAGGAGAGAGGACCCTGCCTGCGAGAGCTCACAGTCTACAAGAGATGGGTGAGGATACAGTAGGTGAGGAGAGAGGACCCTGCCTGCTAGGGCTCACAGTCTACAAGGGATGGGTGAGGATACAGTAGATGAGGAGAGAGAACCCTGCTCTTGAGGGTTCACAGTCTACAAGGGATGGGTGAGGATACAGTAGGTAAGGAGAGAGGACCCTGCTCTTGAGGGTTCACAGTCTACAAGAGATGGGCGAGGATACAGTAGGTGAGGAGAGAGGACCCTGCCTGCGAGGGCTCACAGTCTACAAGAGATGGGTGAGGATACAGTAGGTGAGGAGAGAGGACCCTGCCTGCGAGGGCTCACAGTTTACAAGGGATGGGTGAGGATACAGTAGGTGAGGAGAGAGAACCCTGCTCTTGAGGGTTCACAGTCTACAAGGGATGGGTGAGGATACAGTAGGTAAGGAGAGAGGACCCTGCTCTTGAGGGTTCACAGTCTACAAGGGATGGGCGAGGATACAGTAGGTGAGGAGAGAGGACCCTGCCTGCGAGGGCTCACAGTCTACAAGAGATGGGTGAGGATACAGTAGGTGAGGAGAGAGGACCCTGCTCTTGAGGGTTCACAGTCTACAAGGGATGGGCGAGGATACAGTAGGTGAGGAGAGAGGACCCTGCCTGCGAGGGCTCACAGTTTACAAGGGATGGGTGAGGATACAGTGGGTGAGGAGAGAGGACCCTTCCCACGAGGGTTCACAGTCTACAAGGGATGAGTGAGGATACAGTAGGTGACGAGAGAGGACCCTGCCTGCAAGGGCTCACAGTTTACAAGGGATGGGTGAGGATAAAGTAGGAGAGTGTAGCGCTGGTCATGTGGTGGTTTGGTGGACTGAGGATTATTGCAGGTTGTAGGCTTGTTTGGTCTTCAGGTTCCTTTTGGTTTCCATGGTGTGTGAGAGTCTTTTATGTTGGGGCTGAGAGTTCCAGAGTATGGGGGAAGGATGGGAGAAATCTTGTATGTGATTGTGGGAAGAAATGATAAGGGATTAGAGTAGGAGATCTTGAGAGGATCGGAGGTTGTGTGAAGGTAATATATTCTTGAAGGAAATTGGCATTTGTGTTTTTTTTTTACTTTGAAAAACGTGTCGAAATGCATTGGTACTAATAACCTTATCTGAAGCTTCAAGGCGCCTCATTTCCTACAGTGCAACCTAACATAATTCTCTCCATGCGGTAAATATTCTGGAAGTGCTAAAATTAATGGATTGTCTACTTTACAAAACTCATTTTAAAGCATTGTGATATGAAATCCTTACAGTTACTAGACATTTTATGTTACTATACCTCATTTATAGCTAACATCTACCATTCAGATCAAAGCAGCTCAGTGGGAAGGACCAGGCTAGACCATACACTGCACTGACATCGCATCAGTGTGTTTTAATTTGCTTATCCTGGGGTAGGGGGCACTATACATGCCTGGCTTCCTCTTAAATCAACGTTGCCCTTTGATGGTCTCAGAATGTCACTTTTAACAATAATTGTCTAAAGTGGATTACCCTTTAGGTAATAAATGTTTTAGAAAAGAATTGTGGCAATTTTAGGTACTTCCCATAGATCTTATTGCCTTTTTTATCCTAGATTTTAACTGTGATGGACTTACAAAGACGCTTACTTTTGACGAAGGGGAAGAAGCCACATTACCAGTCAGTCGGAATCAACCTCCATTGTCTAATATTAATTGGAACTTTGAACAACATGTGATTGCGATCACAGGACCTGGGAAACCAATAGAGCTGGGGAAGTATAGCTACAGATATCCCGGAAGACTCTCCAGCCGCCCTGATGGCTCTTTAGTCATTTTAAGGTTGACCGCGGCAGATGGACAGATCTACCGAGCTGATATGTTTGATGAGAACCGGAATTATGTGTGTGTACAACTTTACGATGTAACAACTAATGGTAAGTTGGAAAGAATTGCTATTGGACAAGAGTAGACTAATATACCTTCTAGAATGTTTCCGTAATATCATGTGTATAAGGTGGGAATCTGCATTTTTCATTATATGCTTAACCAGTGATGACAGTAGACATTCTGGTTTATATTACATAACCTAATTGACAAATACTAGGACACAGCTCATTTTTGGGGATGGTCTTGTAGGACAACTTTGAAAGGAAACACTTTTTATGCTGTTTCCCCCAACTTTTCTCATGTATGATACAAACCTTTGTATTCCAGTTTGTCAACAATTCTAACCTTTTTCTTCTGCTCGTAGGATCTGGTAGAAGTTCTCCGAGTGTTTGTAAGTAATTATGTATTTATATCATCAACATCAAGCAATGTGTAGAGATATAGCCATTGTGTCAGTCGCTGTCCCAAGTGGGACTTAAAATGTCATTTTCTGAAGACAGGAACACAATTTGGTCTAATTTTCAATAGAACCCAAGTATTTCACAGCATATCTTTGGAATGTTGGAAAAAAATAGAGAATTCATAAAAACAAAAGAAAGAGACAATGGGGAGAAAATGAAAACTCCATGCAGATCTCGTTTGGCTTGGAACCTAAGAAACGCAAATCTGCATTTTATTGATAACTTTTACTTATTAAGGCGTTACTTTGAGGTAAAACAGACTGTTGAGTTTCAAGCTGCGATCTTCATTGCTTGTACCCATACACACTGTGAAGAGTCCTTTGCACTCTGGGAACCACTCATGATATATGGTAAGAAGTGAATATTTCTTAGTTTACTGGCTGGGAGGGATCACATGACAAGCATACCCATATATGCAGAGTATCAATATGATAACTATGTAAGGCCCCTTTCACATCAGCGGTAATCGCTGATCGCGAGAGTTGCGGTGAAATAAACCGCAACTGCCGCGATTACCGCATAACGGCCGTACTTGCGGTTCACCTGCGGCAAGCCCCATGCAATGTCTATGGGGCTTGCGGTTTTGGAACAAACCTGCCGCAAGTGCCGAAACCGCACTTGCCGCACCTGCCGCACACTTACCGCAAGCCCCATAGACATTGTATGAGGCTTGCCGCAAGTGTGCCGCGATCGCGATCAGCGTTTATCGCTGATGTGAAAGGGGCCTAAGCTTTCCTAGCTGTTGACTTTAGGTTATTGCTATATGTGAATAATTAAAAAAAAAAGTAACCAATTACTTCAACTGTATATTTTTCTAGCTCCTTCAGAGGCCTGCAGTCCCACCATACAACTTTTATATAGAATTGGGCAAAATGTCACTTTGAAGCTTCCAAGAAATTCCAGAATTTCAAGTATATACTGGGACATTAATAATATTAATCATATAGCCACTACCCAACCGGGTGGCATTATATATGGCCAAGATTCCAATTATAATGGTAAACTGTCTGTGACGGATGATGGATCCCTAAGGATATTTAACCTGACCACCAATGATCAGTGTGTCTACAGAGCCGAACTCTTCACGGGTGACTGGGTTCACCTATGTACCCAACATTATGACGTTAAAGTGAGAAGTAAGTCTACAAAAATTCTCATTTTCCCTTATCATAACAATGATTATTTAGGCTCTCAAGGCCTTGGGAGCTTTACAAAGAATGTTTGTGTATTATAAATTTTTCCCAATGATGTGTTTATTATACTGGCATCCCAATGTATATTTAGTGTTTACATTCAATTGTCACATGGGCATCATGGTTATAGCAATCAGTTATTGTCCTGTGCATGATGCCTACAAGTGTTACTCATCCCACTGTTACTAATGACTGTTTAATGTTTAAATGCTAGGCCAGGCCCTGCTTCAGACCCTTGTGCAATGTATGCAGACTGTGCTATTATACAATTTTTATTCTGGGTCAATTGATGCCACTTTGGTGGTATATGCTCTATTCTTTGAAATGTGGAGACTCTTCTTGGGGGTCTCCTTCTTATCTGTTTCCTGAATTTAGCAGGGCTCTCTGAGCACAATGTCTACATTTGTCACTCATCCCCCTGTTACTAATGAATGTTTACCCTTCAAATGCTAGGCGAGGTCCTGTTCCACAACCTGTGCCATGCATGCAGGCTGCAAATTCTACAATTTTTATTCTGGGTCAATTAATGCCATTTTCTTGGTATCTGGCCCTAATTTTTGAAATGTGGAGTGTTAGGCCCCCTGGCACCGCTTCCCAGCTCACCTCTCCTGGGTCGGCAGCTCCTGTTCCTCTGCCGACCGGGCATCCGGCGTCCAGGCGTGCTGTGTCTCGGAGCCGTCACCTAGTTCCTCTCCTGTCAGCTGACCACCGGGCTCGCACATGAGCACATTACTAAGGTCGTATTCATGTGACCAATCAGCGGCGCACTAGGTGCACTCCTCCCCTGTGACTCTAGGGGCCGGCACGGTCCAACCTGACTCTCCCCTTGACCAATAGCTGCTCTTCCTATGGTATATCAGGCCACCTTCTCTGATGGGAGGTGCCTGATTACCGTGTTAGTTGAGCTTCTGCTTTGCTAGCTGTTGGTCAGGCCTTCCTTGTACTCTGTGTCCTGGAACCCTTGCTTTTCTCTTCCCCGGTAGCACCATCCCTGTTCTTCCAGCCCTGTGCTCTGTTTCCTGGAACCCTTGCTGTGCTCTGCCCCGGTGGCACCATTCCTGTTCTCCTAGCTTTGTACTCTGTTATCCAGGAATCCTTAGCTGTGCCTTAGTATAGGCTAACCTTACGAGCCGCCCCCCTGGTACTAGCTGCTGTGGTGCTTAGACCCCCTGGGCTTGCCCCTGACAATCCCTGTATAGGGGTTGGGTAAACTAAGATCAGCTCACCCAGTGGAGTTCGGTACCACGGCCCAGTGGGTACACTCTAGGGCGCCTTCCCCCGGAAGCGTGACATGGAGACTCTTCTTGGGGATCTCCTTCTTGTGTATTTTCTGGATTTAGCCAGGCTCTGTGAGCACCATGCCTACACCTGAAGCTTGAAATACTGGGCAAGGCCTTGTCATATGCATCCATAATGCACAATGATGACAATTTTAACTCAGGGGAATAAATTGCACTTTTCCTGGTGTCTGTCCCTAATTCGAGCTGTTATGCAGCTTTTGGGCTCCTTTGAAGGTATTTTCTAGTCCCTTGATTTAGCCTCCCATTGATTTCAAAGGGGTTCGGAAGTTCAGTGAACAAACCGAACCAAATCCGAATTTCCATAGGTTCGCTCTTCTCAACTCTCTTTCGCTGTCCTAAATGGAGTGGAGGTGCACAAGTTTGACCTCTGTTTCATCTATTGTCTATGGTGCTGCTGGAAATAGCCAAGTGCAGCATTCAGCAGTACCATAGCCAATAAAAGGAGCAAAGTTCAGACATGCAAAACTATATTTTGTAAGGTATGGTATATAATCATTCTTTTGATTGTTAAAAAAGGCATATAATGCTCCTTACTTGAAATCATAAGAAATATTATTACCGTATTATTATAGCACCATTGATTCCATGCAGTGGCGTAACGTCAGGCCCATGGGCCATGATGCGAAAGCTCCAACGGGGCCCCCAATTATTGCAAATCTTTAATAATATTAGTCTTTTTCTATGGGCCAAAGGGACTTTTGGGGCCCCCTAGGCTGCAGGGCCCGGGTGCGATTGCAACCCCTGCACCTATTGTAGCTACGCCCCTGATTCCATGGCATTTTACATTTGGAAAGGGGCATGCATAGACAAATACAATAATTATCAACAATACAAGGCACACACAGGTGTAGGAGAGGAGAGGACCCTGCCCCTGAGGGCCCACAGTATAGAAGGGATTTGTGAGGATAAGTAGGTGAGTAGAGAGGACCCTGCCCGCAAGGGCTCACAGTCTACAATTGATGGGTGAGGATACAGTAGGAGAGGATAGAGGACTCTGCCCGTGAGGGCTCACAGTCAATGAGAGATGGGGGAGGATATAGTAGGAGAGGAGAGAGGACCATGCCCACGAGGGCTCACAGTCTACAAGGGATGGATGACAATACAGTAGGTGAGGAGAGAGGACCCTGCCCACGAGGGCTCACAGTCTACGAGGGATGGGTGACAATACAGTAGGTAAGGGGAGAGGACCCTGCCCACAAGGGTTCACAGTCTACAAGGGATGGGTGACAATACAGTAGGCGAGGAGAGAGGACCCTGCCCACGAGGGCTCACAGTCTACAAGGGATGGGTGACAATACAGTAGGCGAGGAGAGAGGACCCTGCCCACGAGGGCTCACAGTCTACGAGGGATGGGTGACAATACAGTAGGTAAGGGGAGAGGACCCTGCCCACAAGGGCTCACAGTCTACAAGGGATGGGTGAGGATACAGTAGATGAGGAGGACCATGTCCACGAGGCCTCACAGTCTACAAGGGATGGGTGTGGATACAGTAGATGAGGAGAGAGGACGCTGCCTGGGAGAGCTCACACTCTACAAAAATTGTTTTCTTAAATATAAAATTTGGAATTAAGTGGAAATGTGGGTAGTAATAGCTGGCAAAATACATACTAAATCTTTTCCACGTATAGCCTAAAATGATGAGGGAAGTGTGCCATTACAAAACTGAACTCCTGTCTATCATTGCTTCATGGAGAGGCAGAGGAAGTAAAACAAGACTAATGATGAAAGATTAGAGGTCGCCTCCAGGAAATGTGTTCATGCAATGTCGGTAAGATGACACTGGTAGAAAAATGGATACTTATACTGTGATCACAGTCCCGATAAACTGGACTTGGAATGCCAAGGTGACTTCTGATAAAGGCGCCCAGTTAGAAAGCTATGGGGTCTCTGAGGAAAACATTCAAAATTCTGGAGGACTCATTGTGACCATTATCATATAATTTGCCTTTCACTTACATCTACTGTACATTTCTCTGTAGAGGTTCCTCAGAGGAATGTATAATCTTATGAACCCAGTGTGAACAGCTCAATCTGATGGAACAACCCCATTAGTAAGCCATTCAAGAGGGATATGATGTGTCTAGGACACAGCAAAACATAGAGTTTTTGAAGAATAATGACAGATACTGATCTTTAATCAGAATTGGGAGAGGCCTTTCTTAGAAATTTCTCTCTGTTAGTTGACCAACCATTTATTTTATCAAGGATTGACCTAATCTTGGGATTCAGATGGCAGAAGTACACTTCTCAAGACTTTACAGACGCAAATGTGACATATGAAAATAGCTGAGAGTCTTTCAGCCCCTATAACACATTAGACTAATGTTGGATAACAATTTATGTGTAGGAGCCCTGGATAATATATTTTTGAGCAAATATCAATATTTTTGGACAAAAATATCATATTTAGAACTGCAGATAGTATTGTTCTCCCAGAGATGAACCTCCACCAGACTAGTTTGGTGGTAGCTTTCTCATAGAGGAAAACAGTAGTGCTCTGCCAGGAGAGATGGATGAGATGGTTGCTGGCTGGACACTCAACACTTTCATGGAGAAGACATGGATACTCCATGCAGAGATTGTCATTAATCAATTTTAAGCCCTGGACACTAGTGATAACTTCTTTATATGGGCTATTCATACTGTAACTATGGATCAGTCGTTTTGAAATTAGAGTACCTATGCTCTACTCAGTTTTTGGGATTTTGGTTAGATGAGAGACAAGACAGAAGGACGGTCATCTAAAAACAACATACTTTTAAAACACAAGTGTGAGTTACGGAAATATGTGAGAGCCGCTACTAAGAGGTTTTTATCATTTGTAGGGTCATACTTTTATGAAGGTTGGAACTTTCTTAATTTTGAGATTTTCA
The DNA here is from genome assembly GCA_033576535.1 of Allobates femoralis. NCBI lineage: Eukaryota > Metazoa > Chordata > Amphibia > Anura > Aromobatidae > Allobates > Allobates femoralis. The sequence continues at coordinate 86,098,183 of JARQOC010000012.1, forward strand.
AAGACAAGACTAATACATATTTGTCCAAAGTTATAAAAAAAACAAAAATCTTTTACAACTCAAATAGCTGTTACGGAAACATGTGCAAACCTTTACTCAGTCTTATTTCCTT
>JARQOC010000012.1:86098394-86196501 GCA_033576535.1 Allobates femoralis
CATCAGGGGAGGATGCAGGGAACTTCCTGATGACGGCTGTTTCGTACTGGAATTCACATCAATGAGTCCTGGAGCATTCCAGCATGAAACAGCCATCGTTCGAATGTTTCCTGTGTCCTCCCCGATTGCCTGTGTCTCAATCCTAGAGATCTTGATGTCACTGTTGTTAGTTACGCGTCGGTGAGTGCCTCCTCTTTCCTTCTTATGTTGAAGTGTTCTATGAAGTTGGATACTTTTTAGAGGGTGAGAATACACTCGTATGGAGGGGCTGAAGAAATCAGCTGTTGGCATGATTAAGGGGCAATAAAAAATACAGTTTTTGGGTTAGTTTTGGTACAGTCCAACACTGGACTTATATATACATAAATATTCCCAACCAATGTTATGAATAATCAAATACATAAAAAATCATCCATTTTTTTTTCTTTCAGAAATCAATGAAAAAGTTGCCATTAATCTTGGAATTGTGAATCTCATCCGCCTGGCCCTGTCGGCCTGTTTACTTCTTGCTACATTCTCTATAGTGATTTATCACATCAAAACTGAAAGTTGCAGGACACGTCAGCGAATTCAGACTTATAACAATGGAGTCCCTCAAAACCCTAGTAATAGACTACCAACCTCCTATATGCGGCGATGACCCCTTCAAACCAGAGGATGTCAAGAATCAACTGGAGATAACGGGACATTGGTGATGATAGATTGTTTACTAAAAAGTTGTTGAAAATGTTGCCCAAAAATTGGCCATAATTTGTGGTGCCATCGGTGTGCCGCGGTGGAGAGGGGGGCGGGATCAGGCAGGGGAAGCAGGAAGCTCTCTGCTTCCCTTGCCTGATCCTCCTCTCCTTTGTCGGTGGCTTGCGGGGGTCAGCTGGGGGCCCCTTCCAGGCTTGAAGGGGCCCCCTAGCCGGTCGGGATCCTGGTGCAGCTGCACCAGCTGCACTACGGTAGTTCCGCCCCTGTGTCTATGGGTATTGGGTGTCACATTTTTCATTTCATCTATTCTGGAAAATATTTTGGTACACACTTTGATCACTAAATGCAGGATTTTCATTCAGCCCTTGTGCCCCTGGTGTATAACATTCCGTTCTTCGTCTTGCTCTCTGACCTTACTAGTATGTGACACAACGGCTAATCGTCAAGAGCTCTGATACCATTATGGTCCTGTATTAGAAGCCACCAGTGAAACAAGTCCATCCATGACATTTCTTCCCTCCTGAATTTTGCCTTGTGAGGGAATATAATGGAGAATTGGCAGAAACCACAACTACTCAGCCAAGAGGTAGAGACTATGTAATGTTAAAGAGTGGGGGAAGAGGGCAGAAAAGTCATCAACATTTTGCTGACTCCAAAACTTCAGAATCCAGACCTCCACTGATTGCATCAGCACAGATATTGCCCTTACTGGGAGCTTCATGGCTGTGCAGCTGCATTCATCCTTACATCACCAAGCACAATACTAAGCCTAAGATAGAGTGGTGTAAAGCTGCCATTATTGGACTCTGGAGGAAACATTTTCCGTTGAGTGATGGATCATGATTTTACCATGGTTATATAATTAAATTGCTGGTTTTCCCCATCCATCCATCCTTCCATTATCCTTCTTTATATTCATCTCTCTTTTATCTACCAAACCTTTGATCCCAAACTCATCAACTTTGTATCAGGATACCAAATGTATTTAGTAGTCGTTCAGTTTTATAGACTATCACTACATCACTTTCTAGAAGCTATATTGAAAAACCTCTTTGCATAGCCTAGTTTCCTGTATATTGGGGCAGCACCCATCACAAGCTGTTTCACTTCTCATAGTAGTGCTAGACTTTTTTCATATCGCCTATTATGCTATATTAGTTTTCATTTTTCTTTATCTTTTAACCAAGGTGAAAGCTTGATAAAGACCCACATACATTACACTGTCACGAAGTAGGATCATAGAAGTTTGAGGACTGGTCACTTCAGTGATCGATAGGTAGAAATCTCTTCTGGCTGTCTTGGTACCAGTCATCATGGAGCTATCTCTTGCCAGATCAGATCCCTTCCAGCAGGTTGCGATCACACCCGGGCGGGTGCCAAAGAGTCCCTTTTGCCTATATGAAAAAACCAATACTATTACTGATTTGCAATAATTGGGGGCCCTAATGAAGCTTTTGTATTGGGTCCCATGAGCTTCAACTTATGCCACTGCCTTCTGGCACACAGAACATTCTGTCGATAAGATCTCTTGTTTTGGACTTGGTTGAAGATGGCTAGACTAAAGGGTACTTCACACACTGCAACATCGCCAGCAATATCGCTGATACGTCCCAGGTTTTGTGACGTAACAGAGACCTCTTCAGCGATGTTGCAGTATGTGACACGCACCAGCGACCAGGCCCCTGCTGTGGGGTCGCTGATCGCTACAAACCGTTCAGGACCATTTTTTGGTCCTTGGTCTCCCGCTGGTCAGCACGCATCGACGTGTGTGACAGTGAGAGACCAACAATCATCGACCTCCCAGCCAATGCCCAGCGCCGCACATTTGATGCTGGACACTGGTAACCAGGGTAAATATCGGGTAGCTAAGCAGCGCGCTCTGCTTAGTTACCCGCTGGTTACCCTGGTTACCAGCATCCTCCCACTTAGACCAGCCTGTAAGCGGAAGGATGCTGATAACCAGGGTAAACAACGGGTAACTAAGCAGAGCACGCTGCTTAGCTACCCCATATTTACCCTGGTTACCAGCGATCTCGCTGCTGACTGGTCGCTGGTGAGTCTGCCTGTTTGACAGCCCGATAGCGACTGCATAGTGACTTTCCAGCGATCCTGGCCAGGTCGGATCTCTGGTGGGATCGCTGAAAAGTCTCAGCGTGTAAAGGGGCCCTAAGACATCTCAACTATTTTTTTGGGTGGATCAAAGCCCGATTAGCCAGTTTGTGTCATTGAAAATGTTTTGTCTCAAACATTTACATTTTATACATTTGAGGGTCAAGGGTGCTCAATGCTTGGTCACTCTTAACTCTACTCATCCTTAGTAAAAATAGATTATTTGGGGTCAACTCTTGCTCCTCTTCACTAGGAAATTGATTTTATTCAACTTCCTGTGACCCTCTTAGAAAACCTGTGCTGGATGCCTCCACATTGGTCATTACAGCTGGGGTTTTCTCACCGGTATTACAGGCTTGTTTATTATCAGAAAGGGGAAGTGGAACTTGAATGTACGCCTCATTTCTTATAATAGTTTCTCACTTTGCTAACACCGCACACCGGCATCATGTCCGCTCTGCTGTGGATGGTCTCCGTCCGTAAGTACCAACAATATTTTCACTGACATTCCCTGATTCTGAAGGGCGGGCACATTTTTGGGACGAGAAGTATGATGCTAAAGAAGTCTTTATGTGGAAGAGGTTGCCTTGGTTGCGTACATAGTGACTAGGCTTTCTTTTTCACCGGGCAATGACACGGTTTTGTTCCTTAGCCCGGTATCTAGGTACCATAACCAATCGGTAGAGTTCAGTTCATGTTCACCCCTGTACGGGAAATACCAACCTCTTACCTCATTACATGTACGGTATATTTTTTAGCCAAATTTCTACATAACAAACACATTCTGAATTTTTCAGTAGATGTGGCTGACTTTATTTAACAACATACTTGTTCTGTTCTCTATATTAAATAAATAAAAAAATCCTAATTTTGATTAAAAGTTTTTTTGTAATAAATCAATTTCATAGTAAGGTTTTAATATTTTTTACATATTTTATTACATTTTATATTGTTGTGTTTGAATTTAAATAAATATATTTGTCCTGTGATGTACTTGTCATTTTATTAATCTAAAAAAAAATTCTAATTTCAGTTAAAACTTTCTTTTAAATCAATTAATGTTGAATTCAATGCAAGTTTATATGTATATACTATATATCTACTTATATAATCCGCAGTTGGGAATTCGGGCACTGTAGCCGAATCCCAACATGCTTTGCGGGACTGCGAGTGATGACGCGCAGCGTCATCACGAGCCGCAGACCCACACTACTGTAAAAAAAAAAAAAAAAAAAAAGTTAATGCTCACCTCTCCCCGAGCCCCCGCCGTCTCCTGCCGTCTTCCTCCAAGCTTCCGGTGGCTGCCGCAGGCTCCGAGTGTCTGCAGAGCTCTTCTACTGCAGTTCAAGGATCTGTGGTGATGTCACAGTCACGTGACACCAGGTTACTCCATGGTAACCTGGTGTCACGTGACTGTGACATCTCCGCAGGTCCTGAACTGCACTAGAACAGCTCTGCACACACTGGGAGCCTGCGGCAGCCACCGGAAGCTTGGAGGAAGACGGCAGGAGACGGCGGGGACTCGGGAGAGGTGAGCATTAACTTTTTTTTTTTTTTAACCCTGCCTTCCTGTTTGGAGACCTTTTACTGTACTGAGCATGCTCAGTACAGTAAATGTCTCCTCCAGCCTCAGCCTCCCCATCCTCACTCCTCCTCCAGCCTCAGCTCCTCCAGCCTCACAGTCTCCCCATCCTCACAGCTCCTACAGCTCCTCCAGCCTCACAGCCTCCCATCCTCACAGCCTCCTACAGCCTCACACCTCCTCCAGCCTCACAGCCTCCCCATCCTCACAGCCTCCTCCAGCCTCACAGCCTCCTCCAGCCTACAGCCTCCCCATCCTCACAGCCTCCCATGCCTCCACACTCCTCCATCACGCCTCCTCCAGCCTCACAGCCTCCCCATCCTCCACCTCCAGCCTCACAGCCTCCTCCAGCCTCACAGCCTCCCAGCCTCACAGCCTCCCCATCCTCACAGCCTCCTCCAGCCTCACAGCCTCCTCCAGCCTCACAGCTCCCTCCCACCTCCAGCTCCTCAGCCTCACAGCCTCCTCCAGCCTCACAGCCTCCCCATCCTCACAGCCTCCTCCAGCCTCACAGCTCCTCCAGCCTCACATCTCCCCACCTCACAGCCTCCCCACCTCACACTCCTCCAGCCTCACCCTCCACCTCACGCCTCCCCATCCTCACAGCCTCCTCACCAGCCTCACAGCCTTCCTCACAGCCTCACAGCCTCCCACCTCACAGCTCCCATCTCACAGCCTCCTCCAGCCTCACACCTCGCCCACTCCTCATCCAGCCTCCTCAGCCTCACAGCCTCCTCCAGCCTCACAGCCTCCTCCAGCCTCACAGCCTCCCCATCCTCACAGCCTCACCCTCCAGCCTCACAGCCTCCCTCACCCTCACCCTCCTCCAGCCTCACAGCCTCCTCCAGCCTCACAGCCTCCCCATCCTCACAGCCTCCTCAGCCTCACGCCTCCTCCAGCCTCACAGCCTCCCATCCTCACTGCCTCCTCCAGCCTCACAGCCTCCTCCAGCCTCACAGCCTCCCCATCCTCACGCCTCCTCCAGCCTCACAGCCTCCCCATCCTCACTGCCTCCTCCACCAGCCTCACCCAGCTCACCTTCCAGCCTCACATCTCAGCCTCACACCATCCACCTCACAGCCTCCTCCACCTCACAGCCTCCTCCAGCCTCACAGCCTCCCCACCTCACAGCCTCCTCCAGCCTCACGCCTCCCCATCCTCACTGCCTCCTCCAGCCTCACAGCCTCCCCATCCTCACAGCCTCCTCCAGCCTCACATCCTCCTCCAGCCTCACACCTCCTCCAGCCTCAACCTATCAGCTCCTCCAGCCTCACAGCCTCCTCCACCTCACAGCCTCCCATCCTCACAGCCTCCACCTCACAGCCTCTCCTCCATCCACTCCTCCTCCTCCACCTCCTAGCCTCCCCCCACCTCACAGCTCCTCACCTCACAGCCTCTCCAGCCTCTCCTCCTCCAGCCTCACGCCTCCTCCACCTCACCCTCCTCAGCCTCACAGCCTCCTCCAGCCTCACAGCCTCCCCAGCCCCAGCCTCCCCACCTCACAGCCTCCTCCAGCCTCACAGCCTCTCCAGCCTCACACCTCCTCCACCCACACTCTCTCCAGCCTCACAGTCCTCCTCCAGCCTCACAGCCTCCCCATCCTACGCCTCTCCACTCACAGCCTCCCCATCCTCACACTCCACAGCTCACAGCCTCCTCCAGCCTCACAGCCTCCCCATCCTCACAGCCTCCTCCAGCCTCACAGCCTCCTCCAGCCTCACAGCTCCCATCCACGCCTCCTCCAGCCTCACACCTCCCCACCTCACGCCTCCCACCTCACAGCCTCCTCCAGCCTCACATCACTCCCACCTCACTGCCTCCTCACAGCCTCACAGCCTCTCCAGCCTCACAGCCTCCCATCCTCAGCCTCCTCCACACACCTCCCCAGCCTCCCTCCAGCCTCCAGCCAGTCCCCATCCTCAGCTCCATCCTCCTCCAGCCTCACAGCCTCCCCATCCTCACAGCCTCCTCCAGCCTCACAGCCTCCCCATCCTCACTGCCCTCCCTCACAGCCTCACACCTCCTCCCAGCCTCACACCTCCTCCAGCCTCCTCACAGCCTCCCCACCTCACAGCCTCCTCCAGCCTCACAGCCTCCCCCATCCTCACAGCCTCCTCCAGCCTCACAGCCTCCTCCAGCCTCACATGCCTCCCACATCACAGCCTCCTCCAGCCTCACGCCTCCTCCAGCCTCACAGCCTCCTCCAGCCTCACACCTCCTCCAGCCTCACAGCCTCCCCATCCTCACAGCCTCCTCCAGCCTCACAGCCTCCTCCAGCTCACAGCCTCCCCACCTCACAGCTCTCACCTCACAGCCCCCCATCCACAGCCTCCTCCAGCCTCACAGCCTCCCCATCCTCACGCCTCCTCCAGCCTCACAGCCTCCCCAGCCTCACACCTCCTCCAGCCTCACAGCCTCCTCACCTCACAGCCTCCACCTCCCTCACAGCCTCCACAGCCTCCAGCCTCCTCCAGCCTCCAGCTCCCATCCTCACAGCTCTCAGCTCCAGCTCCACTCACGCCTCCCACCTCAGCCTCCTCCAGCCTCACAGCCTCCTCCAGCCTCACAGCCTCCCACCTCACAGCCTCCTCGCCAAGCCTCTCAGCCTCACCCTCCCCTCACTGCCTCCTCCAGCCTCACAGCCTCCTCACATCCTCACTGCCTCCTCCAGCCTCACAGCCTCCCCACCTCACAGCCTCCTCCAGCCTCACAGCCTCCTCCACCTCACCTCCTCCAGCCTCACAGCCTCCCACCTCACATGCCTCCTCCAGCCTCACAGCCTCCTCCAGTCACCTCACAGCCTCCCTCCAGCCTCACAGCCTCCTCCAGCCTCACAGCCTCCTCCAGCCTCACAGCCTCCTCCAGCCTCACAGCCTCCTCCAGCCTCACAGCCTCCCCATCCTCACAGCCTCCTCCAGCCTCACAGCCTCCCAGCCTCACAGCCTCCTCCAGCCTCACAGCCTCCATCCAGCCCTCACAGCCCTCCTCCAGCCTCACACTCCTCCTCCAGCCTCACAGCCTCCCCATCCTCACAGCCTCCTCCAGCCTCACAGCCTCCTCCAGCCTCACAGCCTCCTCCAGCCTCACAGCCTCCTCCAGCCTCACTGCCTCCTCCAGCCTCACAGCCTCCTCCAGCCTCACAGCCTCCCCATCCTCACACTGCCTCCTCCAGCCTCACAGCCTCCCGCCTCACACTCCCCATCCTCACAGCCTCCTCCAGCCTCACATCCTCCTCCAGCCTCACAGCCTCCTCCAGCCTCACACCCTCCTCCAGCCTCACAGCCTCCCCAGCCTCACTGCCTCCTCCAGCCTCACAGTCTCCTCCAGCCTCACATCCTCCTCCAGCCTCATAGCCTCCCCATCCTCACAGCCTCCTCCAGCCTCATAGCCTCCTCCAGCCTCACAGCCTCCCCATCCTCACAGCCTCCTCCAGCCTCACAGCCTCCCCATCCTCACAGCCTCCTACAGCCTCACAGCCTCCTCCAGCCTCACAGCCTCCCCATCCTCACAGCCTCCTCCAGCCTCACATCCTCCTCCAGCCTCACACCCTCCTCCAGCCTCACAGCCTCCCCATCCTCACAGCCTCCTCCAGCCTCACAGCCTCCTCCAGCCTCTCACCCTCCTCCATCCTCAGCCGCACTACCTGACACCGCTGCCATCCTGCCAACCGTCGGCCCCGCACCATCGCCACCGCCCTCGCGCCCTCCGCGAGGTCCATTGCTGCCCGGATGCCGCCGGACCCTTCTGCCCCTCGCCACTCTCTCACCGCTGGGCTCTCAATGTCGCCATGCTGGTGGAGTAGCGGTCTACGGGCTGTGGCCGGGTGCCGGGAGCCAGGGACGTTGTCCTGTGGCCGCCAACAGCCAATGGGAGTGAGCGGACCGTGTCAGCCTGCAAAGCCTGACACGCCCCGCTCACTCCCATTGCCTGCCCCTGCAAGCGGATTGGGCGCTGTGTTGTACACACACGACGCCCATCCCATTGCCCAGGACTTGGCGTCCTAGACCAATCGGATGACCGTCCTGTCTTTACCACACACCGCCCAATCCGCTCCTTCCGCTCAGGTCACATGTGTGACCTGAGGGCAAGAACTGATCCCTCTCTGCATCACCCAACCCGCCGCAGAGGACAATGCCGTGTGACTGGGGCTGCGATCAGCCCCAGCACGCAGCCACGTCCTGCCGCCGAGCGGTGATGTCACCCCTCCAGCCGCATCTCTCCTCACCCCTCCAGCCAGACCTCTCCTCACCCCTGCATCTGGACCTCTCCTCACCACTCCAGCCTCTGCTCTCCTCACCCCTCCAGCCTCTGCTCCCCTCACTCCTCCAGCCTCCCACCACATCATACTCTGCTATCCACAGAGCCCCCTCTATACTCTGACACCCACAGAGCCGCCTGTATACTCTCCTACCCACACAGCCGCCTGTATACTCTGCTACCCACAGAGCTGCCTCTATATTCTGCTACCCACAGAGCCGCCTCTATACTCTGCTACCCACAGAGCCGCCTGTATACTCTCCTACCCACAGACCCCCGGTATTCTCTGCTACCCACAGAGCCGTTTCTATATTCTGCTACCCACGCAGCCGCCTCTATACTCTGCTACCCACAGAGCCTTCTCTATACTCTGCTACACACAGAGCCGCCTGTATAATCTGCTAACCACAAACCTGCCTGTATACTCTGCTACCCACAGAGCCGCCTGTATACTTTTCTACCCAGAGAGCCGCCTGTATAATCTGCTACCCTCAGAGCAGTCTGTATACTCTGCTACCCACAGACCCGCCTGTATAGTCTGCTACCCACAGAGCCCCATATATACTCTGCTAGCCACTCACCCGCCTGTATACACACAATTCATTTCACCGCGCACCCGATGCAATTGCATCGGGCCTTTTTACTAGTATATATATATTATGCAGTGTATATATAAAACAAACTTTTATAAAATTGTAAGTATATAAAGATAACTATATATATAGTCTATTTTATTTTTAATTCTAATTAGATTTGGTTGAATTAAAAAAAAAAACTATTCTGAATAAAAAAGATTAAATTAAACCAGGGATCGGGAACCTTGTTGGCTGAGAGAGCCATGAATGCCACATACCATATATACTCGTGTATAAGCCGACCCGTGTATAAGCCGACCCCCCTACTTTTGCCCCCAAAACCTGGGAAAACCTATTGACTCGTGTATAAGCCGAGGGTGGACCCCAGCACAGGTATACAGCCCCCAGCAGTGTGGTATACAGCAGCCCCAGAGGTATATACAGCAGCCCCAGTGGTAGTATACAGCAGCAGCCCCAATGGTATATACAGCAGCAGCCCCAGTGGTATATACAGCAGCAGCCCCAGTAGTTAGTATACAGCAGCCCCAGAGGTATATACAGTAGCCCCTGTGGTAGTATACAGCAGCCCCAGTGGAATATACAGCAGCAGCCCCAGTGGTATATACAGCAGCAGCCCCAGTAATTAGTATACAGCAGCCCCAGAGGTATATACAGCATACCTAGTGGTAGTATACAGCAGCCCCAGTGGTATATACAGCCCCAGTGGTAGTATACAGCAGCCCCAGTGGTATATACTGCCCCAGTGGTAGTATACAGACCCCCCCATCAGTATACAGCAGCCCCAGAGTTATATACAGCCCCAGTGGTAGTATACAGCAGCCCCAGTGGTATATACAGCCCCAGTGGTAGTATACAGCAGCCCCAGTGGTATATACTGCCCCAGTGGTAGTATACAGCCCCCCCATCAGTATACAGCAGCCCCAGAGGTATATACAGCCCCAGTGGTAGTATACAGCAGCCCCAGTGGTATATACAGCCCCAGTGGTAGTATACAGCCCCCATCAGTATACAGCAGCCCCAGAGGTATATACAGCCCCAGTGGTAGTATACACGCAGCCCCAGTGGTATATACAGCCCCAGTGGTAGTATACAGCCCCCCCATCAGTATACAGCAGCCCCAGAGGTATATACAGCCCCAGTGGTAGTATACACGCAGCCCCAGTGGTATATACAGCCCCAGTGGTAGTATACAGCCCCCCCATCAGTATACAGCAGCCCCAGAGGTATATACAGCCCCAGTGGTAGTATACACGCAGCCCCAGTGGTATATACAGCCCCAGTGGTAGTATACAGCCCCCCCATCAGTATACAGCAGCCCCAGAGGTATATACAGCCCCAGTGGTAGTATACACGCAGCCCCAGTGGTATATACAGCCCCAGTGGTAGTATACAGCCCCCCCATCAGTATACAGCAGCCCCAGAGGTATATACAGCCCCAGTGGTAGTATACACGCAGCCTCAGTTGTATATACAGCCCCAGTAGTAGTATACAGCCCCCCCATCAGTATACAGCAGCCCCAGAGGTATATACAGCCCCAGTCGTAGTATACACACAGCCCCAGTGGTATATACAGCCCCAGTGGTAGTATACAGCCCCCCCATCAGTATACAGCAGCCCCAGAGGTATATACAGCCCCAGTGGTAGTATACACGCAGCCCCAGTGGTATATACAGCCCCAGTGGTAGTATACAGGCCCCCGCGCCTTGTGCACAAACCTGTAAAGGAAGAGATTAGTATACTTATCACTGTCCCGCTGCCGCTGTCCCGCCGCCGCCATCGCGCTCCTCCATCTTCTTCCGGTTTGATCCTCGGTCGCGCAGACAATGACGTCATTGCCTGCGCCGACCGGTGGAAGCCGGAAGCAGACGGAAGAAGATGGAGGACCGCGATGACGGCGGCGGGACAGCGGCAGTGGGACAGTGATAAGTATACTAATCTCTTCCTTTACATGTTTGTGCACAAGGCAGGGGGGCCTGTATACTGATGGGGGTGGGCCTGTATACTGTATACACTGTATACAGTGTATACAGTATACAGTGACTCGCGTATAAGCCGAGGGGGGCTGAAAAACTCGGCTTATACGCGAGTATATACGGTATCTTAAAATTTAATTCTGTGAGAGCCGTACAATATGTTTAATACTAAATACAAGAAAATGCGTGCATTTCCAGTATCACCTGTATGCTGATGACACTCAGATCTATCTCTCTGGCGGCCCAGATGTCACCTCTCTCCTGACCAGACTCCAGGAGTGTCTATCAGCCATATCCTCCTTCTCTCGCTTCCTAAAACTCAATGTAGGCAAAACCAAACTCATCATCTTTCCTCCATCTCATGTGTCTTCCCTACCCGATCCATACATTATGGTAAATATCATAACACTCTCTCCCGCAGCCGAAATCCTCTGTCTCGGAGTAACTCTTGACTCTGCCCTGTCCTTCAAACCGCACATTCAAACTCTCGTCACCTCCTGCCGCCTCCAGCTCAAAAATATTTCCAGAATCCATCCTTTCCTCGGTCCTCAATCTACTAAAACTCTTGTACATGCCCTCATCATCTCCCGCCTTGACTACTGCAACATTCTCCTCTGTGGCCTCCCTGCTAACTCTCTTGCACCTCTCTAGTCTGTCCTTAACTCTGCTGCCCAACTAATCCACCTCTCTCCTCGCTATTCCTGCACTTCTCCCCTCTGTAAATCCCTCCATTGGCTCCCAATTCCACAATGAATCCAGTTCAAGCTACAAACAATGATCTACAAAGCCATCCATAACCTGTCTCCTCCCACTATCTTCCCTCACGTAATCTACGATCCTCCCAAGACCTCCTCTCCCACACACTTATTCATTCCTCATACAACCGCCTCCAAGATTTCTCCCAAATATCCCCCATCCTTTGGAATTCTGCGCCTCAACACGTCTGATTATCCACCACACTTGGATCCTTCAGACAGAACCTGAAAACCCATCTCTTCAGGAAAGCTTACAACCTGCAATGACCACGGTGCTACCTCACCACCACCAGAGCTGCTGCACCCCGACGTTCTGTCTCCTCCCCATTATCCTGTAGAATGTAAGCCTGCAAGGGCAGGGTCCTCTCCTCTCTGCACCAGTCTGTCATTGTTAATTTGTTTACTGTAAACTATATCTATAATTTTGTATGTAACCCCTTCTCATGTACAGCACCATGGAATTAATGGTGCTATATAAATAAATAATAATAATAATTTTGTGTAAGACCAATACTTTTAAAGTACAATAAATCCGCAGTACTCCAATCATCCCCATGCAGTACCCCCATTATTCCCATGCAGTAACCCCATTATCCCCTTGCAGTACCCCATAATGCCCTTGCAGTACCCCCATCATCCTCATGCAGCACCCTCATCATCCCCTTGCAGTCCCCACTATGATGCCAGTACCTGCAAAAAAAATTCACACACACACACACTCACCCGTCGATCCTCCACGGTCCACGCTGTACTGTGTTTTGGGTGCTGCTTTGTCTCTGCTGTTGTATCCATATGTTAAGACAATTAGAAGCGGCGGCTAGCCAATCAGATTCCTGCTGGTGACGGTAGGCACCACTGATTGGTCTGAGGCTGGTGGCCTTTGACTGGCCTGCTGCTGGCCCTCTGATTGGATCGCATCTGCTGGCCCTCTGATTGGCTTCACGAATAGGTGCGACAGCAGAGACAGAGCGGCACCCGGAACAGTGGCACCGGATTTGGCTGCGAGCCAGATGTAGCCATCAAAAGAGCCATATCTGGCTCGCGAGCCATAGGTTCCTGACCTCTGAACTAAACAAATAAGATTTTGGTTGAAACTTTATTTTAAATGAATCAATTTTGTATTCAATGCAAGATTTTAATATATATTTTTCTAAATTTTAATTTTATATTGTTGTGGTTGAATTTTTAGTGAAACTATTTCAAGTAAAAAATTAGATTAATCTAAAAATTCTTAATTTTCATTCAAACTCCATTTTTAAATTATTTTCAATTATTTTAATATATCATTATTTTTAAATGAGAATGGTTGAATTTACATAAATCTATATTTCTCCTATGCTGTTTGAGATAAAAAAATAAAGATTATTCTAAAAAATAAATATTAATTTTGATTGAAATTTATAATAAATGAATCAATTTTGTACTCAATTTTCAATTTTTAGTATTGTTTTAACTTTAAATTGTTGAATTTTCAGAAAAAAATGCCTTTAAGGGTACCTTCTCACGCCACAACCAGGGGAGACATTTTTGGCGGCGATATTTCTTGCTGGAATTATCGCCACCAAATTGCCTACTTATTGTGGCGTGTAAATCGGGAATTTGGCGGCGATAAAACCAATGTCGCCTGGTTTCGATTTTGGAGCACTGCTGTAAAATTGAAACCAGGCGACATTTGTCTTATCGCTGCCAGATTCATAAAATACACGGCGCAATAAGGAGGCAATTTGGCGGCGATAATTCCAGTGAGAAATATCGCCGCCAAAAATGTCTCCCCTGGTTGTGGCGTGAGAAGGTACCCTAAAGGTACCGTCATACGAGGCGACGGCACATCGCCCCAGATCGGCCGCCTGGTTTCAGAGCACTGCTCTGAAACCAGGCGCCCAGTAAAAGGCGTCCCCATCGCCCCTTTACATTAGGCGACGCAGGGGCGATGTCGCCACGTATGACATGATATATAGGACAAGTCTGGCTCAAACCGCAAGCGTAGGTGCCCAGGGAAGAAGGAATAACTATATATAAAGCTTAACCTGGCACTCTACTTAAAAAAGCAAGAGAGGGTTGATCCTTTTGGTGTTTTTTATTTGTGGAGTTTGTGAAAGTTCATCAATCTGATTGATGAACTTTCACAAACTCCACAAATAAAAAACACCAAAAGGATCAACCCTCTCTTGCTTTTTTAAGTAGAGTGCCAGGTTAAGCTTTATATATAGCCACGTATGACATGGCCTTAAGTCTCATCGAGTTTCTAAATCATTGATTTTTAAATAATTTTTAGTTTTCTGTTTTGTTAAGATTTGACGTACATAAACACATTATAAAAAGGTTAAAATGTCAAAGGTCTGTTCAAGTATCTCCTGTCCTCCTTGAGTAAGGATTAATCTGAGGTGGATCCACCAATCTAAGGTGGTAAAACGCCAAGAAAATCAATGATTTTTAAAATTTTATTTGTAATTTATTAAGATTTGATTTTCAAAAATAAATAAAAAAAATGGTAAAATGTCAAAGATCTGTTCAGGTATCTCCTGTCCACCTAGAGTAAGGATTGACCTGAGGTGGATCCACCAATCTATGTTGGTAAAACGCCAAGAAATCCTGTTTTCGATAGCTGTTCACTGCACATCTGATATGTTTTCTGTTTTGTTTCAGCATTTCTTTTGGCTTCCTCCAGTAAGTATTATAAAAAATGAAGTGTGTTAGATAAGTTTAAGAGAGTTGAGGGTTGGATCTGTGTATTTATAGATTTTTGTGACACCCGACGCCTCAACTGCTCAGGAGCTCAATTCAAAGTGTTCACATCGGCCATCAGTCTCATGTGCATGGGGGCACCTGATGGCTGATCATTGGGGGAGATGTCAATTGGGCATGTCCGATTTTGGACTGCCAGTAGCATTTTTCTCCCAGAGATAGGCCACCTGCCGCGATATCAAGGACATAGGAGTGCATGGTCAGGAACTTTGGCTGAGATGGCTGTTGGTCAATGGATCGGCTGAACCATCTAATGTATATTGCTGGTCTCACACAGTGCCCAGATCAAGTGTGCAAAGAAAAGAAGGCACAAAATACCAAGGACTTTGACTAAAAAAGCACAAAGTGTCACTGTTTCCATATAAACAGTGTCATACAGTATTAAAATAAATAGTGTCACACATAGTCTAGGTTAGAGGTCCCCAACCTTTTTGCCCTTGAGAGCTTCATTCAGCTGTAAGAGAGGATCGCAAACTGCATTCAGCTCTCACCCCCCCCATCAACGTAGTGACACCTAGAGCCCCCATTATCGGTATAATTACAAATGTGGCTTTACCATAGAAATCACACAGAGATGGTATATCAAGGTCAAGGGGTTCTTACCTTACTCCCCTTCAGATTTGCTTTTCTATGTGGGGCTACGCACAAAAGTCACCATCTGGAGACCTGATCTTCATATGTGTTTGCTAGACCTGGTGCTTATGTACCAAGCTGGAAGACAGCCGCGAGCCACATGTCATAGGCCCGTGGGCCACACGTGGCTCCTGAGCTGCAGGTTGGGGATTCCTGGTTTAGGTGTCACAAATATCTGTAAACTCTAGTGATGTGGGAAATCAGCTCTTTAGCCATTTTAATACATGCATATCTAATCAGTGCAAAGGTCAATTGTGAGGTATGGTGGTAAGGATCTCTATAAGAGCCCAGAAGTAGTAACAGTGCTCTCCTTAGATTCAGTGGTGCTGGAGAGAAAGTAGGCCAGCCAGAACCTTTGCTGTGGTCGCTGTCAGGACACAGCAAATCTGTGCAGCCACATGGGACATAGTGTCCTGCGCGGTCCCAGTAGTGCACAACAGCCAGACGTCTGTTAGGGATCAGTAGTGAGGGTGTGTGTAGTGAGCTGCCTTGATGCCTGAGCAGCAGTGGGAAGAAAGCTGAACTAGTTTCCTGTAAGCCTGAGGTACAGTGGATGCCAAAGTCCAGGCTGAGAGAAGAAGTTCAAGGGCGTAGTATAGTGCCATAACCAGCGGGAGTGAGGAAAGCTGCCACATATTGCCGGAAAGAGAGACGAGTTCCGCACACCATTAGGGCTGCGAGCCCGTATATTGACCAACTGTGAAAAGCTGTAATATCACCACCATCATAAGCTGTTACAGTACACGTGAGTCTTATTCTGTTGCAGTGGTGTACAGTGTCCAGATAAATAGTGTTACACAGCATCCAGATATACAGTATTATGCTGTACAGTGTCCAGATAAAGTGTCACACAGCACCCAGATATACAGTATTGTGGTGTACAGTGTCCAGATAAATAGTGTCACACTGCATCCAGATATACAGTATTGTGCTGTACAGTGTCCAGATAAATAGTGTCACACTGCATCCAGATATACTGTATTGTGCTGTACAGTGTCCAGATAAATAGTGTCACACTGCATCCACATATACAGTATTGTGGTGTACAGTGTCCAGATAGTGTCACACAGCACCCAGATATACAGTATTGTGCTGTACAGTGTCCAGATAAATAGTGTCACACAGCATCCAGATATACAGTATTGTGCTGTACAGTGTCCAGATAAATAGTGTCACACAGCATCCAGATATACAGTATTGTGCTGTACAGTGTCCAGATAAATAGTGTCACACAGCATCCAGATATACAGTATTGTGCTGTACAGTGTCCAGATAAATAGTGTCACACAGCATCCAGATATACAGTATTGTGCTGTACAGTGTCCAGATAAATAGTGTCACACAGCATCCAGATATACAGTACTGTGGTGTAACGTTACAGATAAATAGTGTCACACAGCATCCAGATATACAGTATTGTGGTGTACATTGTCCAGATAAATAGTGTCACACAGCATCCAGATATGCAGCATTGTGCTGTACAGTGTCCAGATAAATAGTTGTTGTGATGCCGTCATTATCAAATTTATATATTGCATACTTTTGACTGAGCTCCCACTGTATTATTTCCCCTTCCCCCATCCCTTAGTTTGGTATCCACACTTGGACACCATTGTTAGAGCCCTACACACACCTATTCATTGTTTCCAATCAACCCTTGGGCATATAAACCCATTCACATTCACAATTCACTAGGGCAAAGTGTTGGGACTTGGCAGTGGAGGCTCCTTGTAAGTGGATGCCAAGCTTACCCTCTAGTGGCCACTATGGGAAACTAAGAACTCCATTTTTCATATTTAACTTAGGGCAGTTACTGCAATTCACATACCCATTGATCCTCCTGTTTCCAGTGCCACTCATTCATTGTCATGTATCATGTTATAGTAGTGTCGCGGCAGATAACCCCTTAAGTAAGTACATTATTTTCTGCTTGCACCTACGTTTGGTGATGCCGTCATTATCAAATTTATATATTGCATACTTTTGACTGAGCTCCCACTGTATTATTTCCCCTTCCCCCATCCCTTAGTTTGGTATCTGACTCACCGTGGCCGGGACTCCGGTTTAGACAGGCGATGCTTCCTTCCTCCTTGTCACGGGTGGACCGCGCCTGCCGGTAGTGGGGCCCGGTGTAGTGCAGATCAAAAGAGTTGAAGACGTCTTGGTGGAACAGATTAAAGGGGTTTTAATTTATTCGTGACGCCTCCTATGAGTAGTTCGGTAATCGTTACCGACGCTGCGGAACCTCCGGGGGATGGACAGCAGCAAGATGGAACGCTCCCCACAGGCTGAGCGGTGATCCCCGGAGGCTGGAGCTGCTCAAGATGTTGTGCGGCAGCTGCGGTTACCTTGTCGTGCGGACGGACAGTTCATAAGGAAGCACAGACACAAAAAGTCTCTATAACGGGTCTTTACTGTAACCAGCAGGCAGTACATGGTATACAGTGGTTGAGTAGTGGACCGGGTGGACTTCAGCAGTGATAGTGTCCCTCAGAGATCCGCAAGTGTTCCTCCATTCTAACTAATTGGTTGCCAGTGTCGCCCAGTAATACCAGATCGGGTACGGGGAGGCTGCTTCAATGCCCTATCCATCTGTGTACGTTGTGGATGTCTTGGGGAGCCTTGGGTCCCTCAGTGGGTACACCGCTGGTTAGACGACTGGAAGTTGGCTGGTGGTGGGGTGCTCCTGTAAAGCTGCTCCTCCACTCTTCTGGTTCGCGTAGCAGAGGTGAACTGCTGCCAGCTTCGGTACCAGTGAACCGCCTGTGAGTTGTGGGCACGGGAGTCTTTTGGGAACCCGTGTGGATGATGCCCAATCCCGGTAGTTAAGGCCTCAGGTGCTGACACCCGACCGGTGACGGCCCAGGGGCCCGCACGGGGTGCGGAGCCCCTGCTCCTCTCCAAGCTCTGTGTTCTAGGCTTCGCTCTAGATTCCAGACTCCTACTGTTCTGTTCTAGACTATTGCGTGTTCTACTACACTTCCCTAACACTCCACCCACCAGGACCTAGGATTGGCCCTCTGTTCTAGGTGATGCATGTTGGGTTGGATCTCAAAGTTAACTATATCACTGCTGTGTCAGAGAATATTGCGGCTGCAATACTCCCTTGTGACGCACTCGTTGCGGGGCACCACACTCCCCCTTGGTTGAATAAGCTTGTCCCCAAGCGTCACACTACCCACATTACAGAGGTTTTTGTATTTTTTTATAACATATATGACACACTTTTATTAAAAATGAAAAAACAGGTAAAGGTATGCTTTGGTGACATAAGCAAAGAAACAGGTAATCACTTTGTGCGGACCCGGCGGGCGGTCGGCTGTCCTTTAATTAGAGTCCAGGCTGTAGCCGCATGATCTCACAGTCAGTGATTAAACAGAAAGCAGAGTTACTGAGTGAGTCCAAGTCTTTTGAATCACTGGCACGGAGAATGATGGCGCACTCGGATAGCGAACCACCCATCTGAACAAGCGTAGCGCTCGTAGGTGATGTCCTCTTGGCAAGTTTGACTCAACGTCCCGGCGCCCCACAAACACCTCCTCCTTCAAACCCACCTCCCAAGCGAACCCCCACCCGGTATGTAAATTAAAGGTGGAAATTCTACCTTCACGGCGGAGTTCATCAGGCAGCGGCGGCTGGCGGCGAGCCTCGGCACGGGCTTGCATGTTGGCGCGCTCTCGGGCTTGCCACTCTTCTCGTCGTCGCTGGCGTACATCTCCGTCGTTACGGCTCGGGGTGTAGAGATGAGTGATGGAGCTGGTGGTTTGGCGGGAAGCTTGAACTTGGTGGGCTGTCTGGATCGGCACCCGGTGGAACGGCACAGGGGAAGGTGTCGGCATTGCACCCGACCAGTGTACCCGAGCTGTATGCCCGGTAGGAAGTTCCTTGGTGTCTCCCCAAGCGAACCCAGTGTCGAAATCCTCAGCGGTGCTGTGGGTCTCGTCGTCATCCTCTCCGACCTCTTCCTCGATGACCACATCAGGCTGCTCGATGGTTGGAGATGTTGAAGCTGATTCCGTTGTACAACAGGGCGGTGGTGCTGCGGATCCTTCCGTAGGGACGTCCTGCAGGGCTTCCAGGCTGCCTGCCTCTTCATCTGTTTCCGCAGGTAAAGGTGTTTCAATCCCGGTTACCAGGTAGGCCTCGGCAATGGCAAGGGAAGCCTCCGGTACGGGGATAAAACAAGCGACTGTCTCTGTAGTGGTGAAACATGTCGGGGGTTCCTCAGTGGGAACCTGGTAAAGTTCTAGTTCTTCCATGGAGCGTATTATGAGCTCCGGCTCAAGAACGAGGTCGGCTGCGGTGTTGACCGCTGGAACGGGGTTGAGCTGTGGTCCTCACCGGAATGATGCAGTCGATTGGCTCTGGTGACGAAGCAGGACAGGTGGTAGGCGATGGTGAGGCGGTCGAGAAGCTGGTGACGTCGTCTGGGCTTGGAGTAGCGGTACCCGGTCGGCTCTGCTGCATCGCATGGTGTAGTCGTCTGCCTAGGGTTGCGCTCCAGCTGCGAATCGTCCATTCTACAGTCTCTAGTAACCGCACCCGGAGGTCTTGTAGAGCCTCGAGCCAGAAGTCGGGGCTGCCGTCTATGGTAAGGGCAGGATCCGGACCCGGTTGGCTGATGGCTGCTCTGGCCTCCGCCTCGACCTCCCGCATCAGGTCTTGGAGTCTCATGCTGGACATTTTCTTCCTTGGAGGGAAACCACACCCGTTGAACCGGTAAGCGTTCTGGTAGAACTGGTGAAGAACTTCTGTGACACTCCCATTTCCTGTGGGCTTTTGTAGTCCAATGGTGGGAAAAGTCTTTGGGGTCCGCCCCCATGGTTGATTCGAGCAATCAGGGCGGACAAAGAGTTTGGCGCCTTTTGTCTTTAGCCCTCCCACAGTGAGGGGGGGGTTGACTCACTCCTGGGCTTACACGTGGCGGATTCTTGTGGCGGGAACGCCATCTTGGGCGCCATCTTGACCCATTGGTGAAAAGGCGGGAAAGATCTTTTAGGGACGAACAAAGTCCAAATTGTAGACAATAAAGTCCATTTTAAGCACATTATACCCATTGGATAACGGGCCTGCTCGTATCCTGTTCGTGACGCCAAATTCTGACTCACCGTGGCCGGGACTCCGGTTTAGACAGGCGATGCTTCCTTCCTCCTTGTCACGGGTGGACCGCGCCTGCCGGTAGTGGGGCCCGGTGTAGTGCAGATCAAAAGGGTTGAAGACGTCTTGGTGGAACAGATTAAAGGGGTTTTAATTTATTCGTGACGCCACCTATGAGTAGTTCGGTAATCGTTACCGACGCTGCGGAACCTCCGGGGGATGGACAGCAGCAAGATGGAACGCTCCCCACAGGCTGAGCGGTGATCCCCGGAGGCTGGAGCTGCTCAAGATGTTGTGCGGCAGCTGCGGTTACCTTGTCGTGCGGACGGACAGTTCATAAGGAAGCACAGACACAAAAAGTCTCTATAACGGGTCTTTACTGTAACCAGCAGGCAGTACATGGTATACAGTGGTTGAGTAGTGGACCGGGTGGACTTCAGCAGTGATAGTGTCCCTCAGAGATCCGCAAGTGTTCCTCCATTCTAACTAATTGGTTGCCAGTGTTGCCCAGTAATACCAGATCGGGTACGGGGAGGCTGCTTCAATGCCCTATCCATCTGTGTACGTTGTGGATGTCTTGGGGAGCCTTGGGTCCCTCAGTGGGTACACCGCTGGTTAGACGACTGGAAGTTGGCTGGTGGTGGGGTGCTCCTGTAAAGCTGCTCCTCCACTCTTCTGGTTCGCGTAGCAGAGGTGAACTGCTGCCAGCTTCGGTACCAGTGAACCGGCTGTGAGTTGTGGGCACGGGAGTCTTTTGGGAACCCGTGTGGATGATGCCCAATCCCGGTAGTTAGGCCTCAGGTGCTGACACCCGACCGGTGACGGCCCAGGGGCCCGCACGGGGTGCGGAGCCCCCGCTCCTCTCCAAGCTCTGTGTTCTAGGCTTCGCTCTAGATTCCAGACTCCTACTGTTCTGTTCTAGACTATTGCGTGTTCTACTACACTTCCCTAACACTCCACCCACCAGGACCTAGGATTGGCCCTCTGTTCTAGGTGATGCATGTTAGGTTGGATCTCAAAGTTAACTATATCACTGCTGTGTCAGAGAATATTGCGGCTGCAATACTCCCTTGTGACGCACTCGTTGCGGGGCGCCACATATCCACACTTGGACACCATTGTTAGAGCCCTACACACACCTATTCATTGTTTCCAATAAACCCTTGGGCATATAAACCCATTCACATTCACAATTCACTAGGGCAAAGTGTTGGGACTTGGCAGTGGAGGCTCCTTGTAAGTGGATGCCAAGCTTACCCTCTAGTGGCCACTATGGGAAACTAAGAACTCCATTTTTCATATTTAACTTAGGGCAGTTACTGCAATTCACATACCCATTGATCCTCCTGTTTCCAGTGCCACTCATTCATTGTCATGTATCATGTTATAGTAGTGTCGCGGCAGATAACCCCTTAAGCAGATAAATAGTGTCACACAGCATCCAGATATATTGTATTGTGGTGTACAGTGTCCAGATAAATAGTGTCACACTGCATCAATATATACAGTATTGTGGTGTACAGTGTCCAGATAAATAGTGTCACACAGCATCCAGATATACTGTATTGTGGTGTACAGTGTCCAGATAAATAGTGTCACACAGCATCCAGATATATTGTATTGTGGTGTACAGTGTCCAGATAAATAGTGTCACACTGCATCCAGATACACAGTATTGTGGTGTACAGTGTCCAGATAAATAGTGTCACACAGCATCCAGATATACTGTATTGTGGTGTACAGTGTCCAGATAAATAGTGTCACACAGCATCCAGATATACAGTATTGTGCTGTACAGTGTCCAGATAAATAGTGTTACACAGCATCCAGATATACAGTATTGTGGTGTACAGTGTCCAGATAAATAGTGTCACACTGCATCCAGATATACAGTATTGTGGTGTACAGTGTCCAGATAAATAGTGTCACACAGCACCCAGATATACAGTATTGTGGTGTACAGTGCCCAGATAAATAGTGTTATACAGGATCCAGATATACAGTATTGTGCTGTACAGTGTCCAGATAAATAGTGTCACACAGCATCCAGATATACAGTATTGTGCTGTACAGTGTCCAGATAAATAGTGTCACACAACATCCAGATATGCAGTATTATGCTGTACAGTGTCCAGATAAAGTGTCACACAGCATCCAGATATACAGTATTGTGGTGTACAGTGTCCAGATAAATAGTGTTATACAGGATCCAGATATACAGTACTGTGGTGTACAGTGTCACACTGCATCCAGATATACAGTATTGTGGTGTACAGTGTCCAGATAAATAGTGTCACACAGCATCCAGATATACAGTATTGTGCTGTAACGTTACAGATAAATAATGTCACACAGCATCCAGATATACAGTACTGTGGTGTAACGTTACAGATAAATAGTGTCACACAGCATCCAGATATACAGTACTGTGGTGTAACGTTACAGATAAATAGTGTCACACAGCATCCAGATATACAGTATTGTGGTGTACAGTGTCCAGATAAATAGTGTCACACAGCATCCAGATATACAGTATTGTGGTGTAACGTTACAGATAAATAGTGTCACACTGCATCCAGATATACAGTATTGTGGTGTACAGTGTCCAGATAAATAGTGTCACACAGCATCCAGATATACAGTATTGTGCTGTAACGTTACAGATAAATAGTGTCACACAGCATCCAGATATACAGTACTGTGGTGTAACGTTACAGATAAATAGTGTCACACAGCATCCAGATATACAGTATTGTGGTGTACAGTGTCCAGATAAATAGTGTCACACTGCATCCAGATATACAGTATTGTGGTGTAAAGTGTCCAGATAAATAGTGTCACACTGCATCCAGATATACAGTATTGTGGTGTACAGTGTCCAGATAAATAGTGTCACACAGCATCCAGATATACAGTATTGTGGTGTACAGTGTCCAGATAAATAGTGTCACACTGCATCCAGATATACAGTATTGTGGTGTACAGTGTCCAGATAAATAGTGTCACACAGCATCCAGATATACAGTATTGTGGTGTACAGTGTCCAGATAAATAGTGTCACACTGCATCCAGATTTACAGTATTGTGGTGTAACGTTACAGATAAATAGTGTCACACTGCATCCAGATATACAGTATTGTGGTGTAACGTTACAGATAAATAGTGTCACACTGCATCCAGATATACAGTATTGTGGTGTAACGTTACAGATAAATAGTGTCACACAGCATCCAGATATACAGTATTGTGGTGTACAGTGTCCAGATAAATAGTGTCACACAGCATCCAGATACACAGTATTGTGGTGTAAAGTGTCACACTGCATCCAGATATACAGCATTGTGGTGTACAGTGTCCAGATATATAGTGTCACACAGCATCCAGATATACAGTATTGTGCTGTACAGTGTCCAGATAAATAGTGTCACACTGCATCCAGATATACAGTATTGTGGTGTACAGTGTCCAAATATATAGTGTCACACAGCATCCAGATATACAGTATTGTGGTGTACAGTGTCCAGATAAATAGTGTCACACTGCATCCAGATATACAGTATTGTGGTGTACAGTGTCCAGATAAATAGTGTCACACAGCATCCAGATATACAGTATTGTGGTGTACAGTGTCCAGATAAATAGTGTCACACTGCATCCAGATATACAGTATTGTGGTGTAACGTTACAGATAAATAGTGTCACACTGCATCCAGATATACAGTATTGTGGTGTAACGTTACAGATAAATAGTGTCACACAGCATCCAGATATACAGTATTGTGGTGTACAGTGTCCAGATAAATAGTGTCACACAGCATCCAGATACACATTATTGTGGTGTAAAGTGTCACACTGCATCCAGATATACAGTATTGTGGTGTACAGTGTCCAGATAAATAGTGTCACACAGCACCCAGATATACAGTATTGTGGTGTACAGTGCCCAGATAAATAGTGTTATACAGGATCCAGATATACAGTATTGTGCTGTACAGTGTCCAGATAAATAGTGTCACACAGCATCCAGATATACAGTATTGTGCTGTACAGTGTCCAGATAAATAGTGTCACACAACATCCAGATATGCAGTATTATGCTGTACAGTGTCCAGATAAAGTGTCACACAGCATCCAGATATACAGTATTGTGGTGTACAGTGTCCAGATAAATAGTGTTATACAGGATCCAGATATACAGTACTGTGGTGTACAGTGTCACACTGCATCCAGATATACAGTATTGTGGTGTACAGTGTCCAGATAAATAGTGTCACACAGCATCCAGATATACAGTATTGTGCTGTAACGTTACAGATAAATAATGTCACACAGCATCCAGATATACAGTACTGTGGTGTAACGTTACAGATAAATAGTGTCACACAGCATCCAGATATACAGTACTGTGGTGTAACGTTACAGATAAATAGTGTCACACAGCATCCAGATATACAGTATTGTGGTGTACAGTGTCCAGATAAATAGTGTCACACAGCATCCAGATATACAGTATTGTGGTGTAACGTTACAGATAAATAGTGTCACACTGCATCCAGATATACAGTATTGTGGTGTACAGTGTCCAGATAAATAGTGTCACACAGCATCCAGATATACAGTATTGTGCTGTAACGTTACAGATAAATAGTGTCACACAGCATCCAGATATACAGTACTGTGGTGTAACGTTACAGATAAATAGTGTCACACAGCATCCAGATATACAGTATTGTGGTGTACAGTGTCCAGATAAATAGTGTCACACTGCATCCAGATATACAGTATTGTGGTGTAAAGTGTCCAGATAAATAGTGTCACACTGCATCCAGATATACAGTATTGTGGTGTACAGTGTCCAGATAAATAGTGTCACACAGCATCCAGATATACAGTATTGTGGTGTACAGTGTCCAGATAAATAGTGTCACACTGCATCCAGATATACAGTATTGTGGTGTACAGTGTCCAGATAAATAGTGTCACACAGCATCCAGATATACAGTATTGTGGTGTACAGTGTCCAGATAAATAGTGTCACACTGCATCCAGATTTACAGTATTGTGGTGTAACGTTACAGATAAATAGTGTCACACTGCATCCAGATATACAGTATTGTGGTGTAACGTTACAGATAAATAGTGTCACACTGCATCCAGATATACAGTATTGTGGTGTAACGTTACAGATAAATAGTGTCACACAGCATCCAGATATACAGTATTGTGGTGTACAGTGTCCAGATAAATAGTGTCACACAGCATCCAGATACACAGTATTGTGGTGTAAAGTGTCACACTGCATCCAGATATACAGCATTGTGGTGTACAGTGTCCAGATATATAGTGTCACACAGCATCCAGATATACAGTATTGTGCTGTACAGTGTCCAGATAAATAGTGTCACACTGCATCCAGATATACAGTATTGTGGTGTACAGTGTCCAAATATATAGTGTCACACAGCATCCAGATATACAGTATTGTGGTGTACAGTGTCCAGATAAATAGTGTCACACTGCATCCAGATATACAGTATTGTGGTGTACAGTGTCCAGATAAATATGTGTCACACAGCATCCAGATATACAGTATTGTGGTGTACAGTGTCCAGATAAATAGTGTCACACTGCATCCAGATATACAGTATTGTGGTGTAACGTTACAGATAAATAGTGTCACACTGCATCCAGATATACAGTATTGTGGTGTAACGTTACAGATAAATAGTGTCACACAGCATCCAGATATACAGTATTGTGGTGTACAGTGTCCAGATAAATAGTGTCACACAGCATCCAGATACACATTATTGTGGTGTAAAGTGTCACACTGCATCCAGATATACAGTATTGTGGTGTACAGTGTCCAGATATATAGTGTCACACAGCATCCAGATATACAGTATTGTGGTGTACAGTGTCCAGATATATAGTGTCACACAGCATCCAGATATACAGTATTGTGGTGTACAGTGTCCAGATAAATAGTGTCACACTGCATCCAGATATACAGTATTGTGCTGTACAGTGTCCAGATAAATAGTGTCACACAGCACCCAGATATACAGTATTGTGCTGTACAGTGTCCAGATAAATAGTGTCACACTGCATCCAGATATACAGTATTGTGCTGTACAGTGTCCAGATAAATAGTGTCACACTGCATCCAGATATACAGTATTGTGGTGTACAGTGTCCAGATAAATAGTGTCACACTGCATCCAGATATACAGTATTGTGGTGTACAGTGTCCAGATAAATAGTGTCACACTGCATCCAGATATACAGTATTGTGGTGTAACGTTACAGATAAATAGTGTCACACTGCATCCAGATATACAGTATTGTGGTGTAAAGTGTCCAGATAAATAGTGTCACACTGCATCCAGATATACAGTATTGTGGTGTACAGTGTCCAGATAAATAGTGTCACACTGCATCCAGATATACAGTATTGTGGTGTACAGTGTCCAGATATATAGTGTCACACAGCACCCAGATATACAGTATTGTGCTGTACAGTGTCCAGATAAATAGTGTCACACTGCATCCAGATATACAGTATTGTGGTGTACAGTGTCCAGATAAATAGTGTCACACTGCATCCAGATATACAGTATTGTGCTGTACAGTGTCCAGATAAATAGTGTCACACTGCATCCAGATATACAGTACTGTGGTGTACAATGTCCAGATAAATAGTGTCACACAGCATCCAGATATACACTATTGTGGTGTACAGTGTCCAGATAAATAGTGTCACACTGCATCCAGATATACAGTATTGTGGTGTAACGTTACAGATAAATAGTGTCACACAGCATCCAGATATACTGTATTGTGGTGTACAGTGTCCAGATAAATAGTGTCACACTGCATCCAGATATACAGTACTGTGGTGTACAATGTCCAGATAAATAGTGTCACACAGCATCCAGATATACACTATTGTGGTGTACAGTGTCCAGATAAATAGTGTCACACTGCATCCAGATATACAGTATTGTGGTGTAACGTTACAGATAAATAGTGTCACACTGCATCCAGATATACAGTATTGTGGTGTAACGTTACAGATAAATAGTGTCACACAGCATCCAGATATACTGTATTGTGGTGTACATTGTCCAGATAAATAGTGTCACACAGCATCCAGATATACTGTATTGTGGTGTACATTGTCCAGATAAATAGTGTCACACAGCATCCAGATACACAGTATTGTGGTGTAAGGTGTCCAGATAAATAGTGACAGATGTAAGGTACATATACATATGATTTAATGGAAGCATTTCACAGCTATGTCTTTCTTCTGGCTCACCACTGTCCTGTTCCCTTTCAGAGGCAGACGTATTAACCTACGTGACATTGGATCCAGACTGGAGAACCATATTTAGAGGAGAAAAAATGTCTTTTACGTGTAATGTTGTTTATTCTACCAGACAGACAGATGAGAACTTCTACTGGTACAAGGACAACAAAGTAATTCTAAATTATCAGCAGAAATATCACATTCACAGTGCAAAAATACAGGATGGTGGAAATTACCAGTGTATGACCAGATCCAGTAACAGAAGTGATCCAGTCAGCCTGGATGTCAGCGAAGGTGAGAGAATAGATTCATGAGTTATATAAGGTACACACAATACAGTAAGGTCTTCAAGGTCAATGTATGACCTTCAGACAGCTCCCAGACAACTTTACTGTATGAAATCTGTCTCTAGTTAACTTCAATGTCTAATTAATTTAGTCTTATAATAATAATGTCACACAATGTCCAGATAAATAGTGTCACACACCATCCAGATAATGTCAGTGTCCAGAAAAATAGTGTCACTCACCATCCAGATAATGTCAGTGCCCAGATAAATAGTGTCACACACCATCCAGATAATGTCAGTGTCCACATAAATAGTGTCACTCACCATCCAGATAATGTCAGTGTCCAGATAAATAGTGTCACACACCATCCAGATAATGTCAGTGCTCAGATAGTGTTACGCACCATCCAGATAATGTCAGTGCTCAGATAAATAGTGTCACACCAACCAGATAATGTCAGTGCCCAGATAAATAGTGTCACTCACCATCCAGATAATGTCAGTGTCCAGATAAATAGTGTCACACACCATCCAGATAATGTCAGTGCTCAGATAAATAGTGTCACACACCATCCAGATAATGTCAGTGCTCAGATAAATAGTGTCACACCATCCAGATAATGTCAGTGCCCAGATAAATAGTGTCACTCACCATCCAGATAATGTCAGTGTCCAGATAAATAGTGTCACACACCATCCAGATAATGTCAGTGCTCAGATAAATAGTGTCACACACCATCCAGATAATGTCAGTGCTCAGATAAATAGTGTCACACCATCCAGATAATGTCAGTGCCCAGATAAATAGTGTCACACACCATCCAGATAATGTCAGTGTGCAGATAAATAGTGTCACACACCATCCAGATAATGTCAGTGCCCAGATAAATAGTGTCACACACCATCCAGATAATGTCAGTGCTCAGATAAATAGTGTCACACACCATCCAGATAATGTCAGTGTCCAGATAAATAGTGTCACACACCATCCAGATAATGTCAGTGTCCAGATAAATAGTGTCACACACCATCCAGATAATGTCAGTGCTCAGATAAATAGTGTCACACACCATCCAGATAATGTCAGTGTCCAGATAAATAGTGTCACACACCATCCAGATAATGTCAGTGCTCAGATAGATAGTGTCCACACCATCCAGATAATGTCAGTGCTCAGATAAATAGTGTCACACCATCCAGATAATGTCAGTGCTCAGATAAATAGTGTCACACACCATCCAGATAATGTCAGTGTCCAGATAAATAGTGTCACACACCATCCAGATAATGTCAGTGCCCAGATAAATAGTGTCACACACCATCCAGATAATGTCAGTGCCCAGATAAATAGTGTCACACACCATCCAGATAATGTCAGTGCCCAGATAAATAGTGTCACACACTATCCAGATAATGACAGTGTCCAGATAAATAGTGTCACACCATCCAGATAATGACAGTGTCCAGATAAATAGTGTCACTCACCATCCAGATAATGTCAGTGTCCAGATAAATAGTGTCACACACCATCCAGATAATGTCAGTGCTCAGATAAATAGTGTCACACACTATCCAGATAATGTCAGTGTCCAGATAAATAGTGTCACACCATCCAGATAATGTCAGTGCCCAGATAAATAGTGTCACACACCATCCAGATAATGTCAGTGCTCAGATAAATAGTGTCACACACCATCCAGATAATGTCAGTGCCCAGATAAATAGTGTCACACACCATCCAGATAATGTCAGTGTGCAGATAAATAGTGTCACACACCATCCAGATAATGTCAGTGCCCAGATAAATAGTGTCACACACCATCCAGATAATGTCAGTGCCCAGATAAATAGTGTCACACACCATCCAGATAATGTCAGTGCTCAGATAAATAGTGTCACACACCATCCAGATAATGTCAGTGCCCAGATAAATAGTGTAATAAATTGATATCTTTGTCTTTCAGATTGGGTGATTCTTCAAGTTTCTCCATTCGTTTATGAAGGAGACTGGTGGACTACAAATTGCCGTGGTTGGGATGGCTTGTTTTCAAAAGGAGCAACTTACAAGGATAACCAACAAATAGAGAATACACGTTATTTTATTGATAAGGCAGGAAGCGGAGTGTATAAATGTGAGAAGACACGAGTCATCCCCACTTATACATCGAAGGAAATTTCTGTTCTTGTCCACGGTAAATAAAAAGATATCGATAACACCCAACCAAACTGGATGTGGTCAACATCCAATATGGAGATATGGTGATGACTGATTTCTTTGCACTCAATTCATCACTCCACTATAATTATGAGAATATATTTATGTAAATGTCTATTCTATCTAATTTACATATTTTTTTTCTAGATTTGTTCTCGATCCCAGTTTTGAAGTTGACGCAATCAATAATAAGAGAAGGCGATGAATTGACATTGACTTGTGCCACGACTCTCGCTCTTCGGAGGAGGACCACACAACTGATTTTTGCATTTTATAAAAATGAACAAAAAATATCAGAATTCAGTGAAAATGACAAATATAGAATCTCGTCTGCAGGGATGGGGCATTCTGGGAAATATTCATGTGAAGTGTCAACATCAATTGGTACTGTGCGGAAAATGAGTGACAGCTACACCATCCAAGTCCAAGGTAAATGTTGTTCAACATTAAGGGGTCCATGAATATTGGTGATGAAAAATGCCTGCATGTCACCGTGTTGCCCTCTAGAAGCCACAGTGTTGTTACACAAGCATCTACGAGAAGTGTTTGTAATTACTTCACCATGATTCATGGTCTTGCTCATTTTTAGCTTTAGAAATGACCTATTTTTAAATCATGTCAAATGTATGAATATAAAATTGGAAACCTTGAAATCTGTATTGTGGCCACTGGGAAATGTTTCTCTTTTAACTTCCCACTGTTTTAGAAAATTCCCATGTACATTAGCCACAATGACCCTATCTTTTGTATTGAAGTGTTTAATGTGCAAAGGTCATTGAGAAGGTAGGGGGAGCAGGGTCCACTGTGACATCAGCTATTGAGATTGGTGGCTCCTGACTTTGCTGATAACAAGAATGCTGAAAACTCTTCTAATATGAATATGCAAATCAAGTCTGTGGACTCTCTCGGTTAGGAGTCTCAAACACAGGACTAGCCAGATATCCTTCCAGGGTGGACCCAGGAAAGGGGTGGCTCCTTGCGGAGAACACCATAACCACCATGTTAAGTGGCCCTTTTAGTCAACATCCAGCTCTTTTACAAGCTTAGAGATATGACAAGGGAATACCAAGGCCAGGTATCCATCCACAGATAGCTGTTTCTTCTAGACAGAAATTATGAGTCTAAAAAAGCCATAGTGGTCAGCACCCTGATAATTTTATACTTTTTATTCTCATTACTTACAATCTAGAGTTGTTCAAAACCCCAGTGATGGAGGCTTACCCATCAGCCACTGTAAGGAAAGGAGATAAGGTGGCAATGCGATGTGTGACCTCACCTCCGACCGGAAGCTCTCTGCTCTACAGCTTCTTCAGGGGCCCACAGACTATACGTGATTATAGTTTAGATAATACTTATATCCTTCCTCAAGCTGGAGAAGAAAGCAGCGGAAATTATAAATGTTCCAGTAAACCAGCAAATAAAATGGTTCTTAAATACAGCGAGGAACTCAGAATTGTTGTAAAACGTGAGTATTCATGCAGTAAAAAATAAGCACTAACTAGAGTAGTATGGCTAGTAAGACAACATTCCTGTTGCACCTAGTACATACATATAGTGACATTATATCTCCACCACCTAGAAAGCTTTGACAATGGAGCCACCGGAAAAGAAGACTTAGACAGGAGTGGTGAGTTGAAATGGACTATTCTAATGACTAGACTAACCTAATCTCCCCAGTAAATGGAAGAGATTGATCGGAGAGCTGGTACCGCCACTACATGCTGTTCAAGTGAATGGAGAATGTTGTAGTCTCAATCAGTGACACAACATGATGGGTTGAACTGTGTCAGTTCTCAGCCCCTTCCTCAAGCTGATGTTTGAGAGTAACAGGAGTTGGATCGTTACCGATCAGATATTGATGACCTATCCTTACAGTGGGTCAACAATTTTGAAGACCCGGACAACTCTTCATATTTTGTGCTGCTATCCATTATTATTTATGCTTTTCTCATTGCCCTAGTTGGAGTGGACCAGCCCCGGTTGAAGATTTTACCAGAAAAAGTGGTGGTTAATGATGAAGTCACTCTTTGTTGTGAGTCTTCCAAGAGTTTCTATCCTATGCACTATAGGTTCTATCACAATGGAACTATATTAGGAAATATTACGACTTACCAAAAGGGATTCACAGAAATGAGACTTGTCATCAAGTCAGTGACCATGACCGGACCCTATTATTGTGACTCTCGAAGTGATATTTTATCAAGGACACAACGAAGTGGGACAGTAAATATGTTCATTATGGGTGAGTATTTCTAAAAGCTTAGGTGATTAGAGAAATATGTCTATGGAAAGTCCAAATTAAAGAGTGAAAATACAATTAAAGGGGTTGTCTGTTGAGATCAAATTTTCATCTATCCAAATGATAGGTAATAACTTGTTGATTGGAGGTTTCCGACCACTGGGAACCACACTTGTCAGCAGAACAGGGTATTTTAAACCCCATATGTAAACCCACAATTGGCGAATTTCAGAAAAGGCTAACCCAAATAAACAAGAAAACCTACAGAGTAGAATGAGTTGTTAGCCAAAAACGATGGTACAAACATCTGTACTAGTGACAAAAAAGTTAAAACAATAAAATTAGAGATACACCATGAAAAACATGATGAGAATACCAAACCCACATAAATGCACTTGGACACACAGAAAAGAGAAATAACTAAAGAAATAATCACAGTACAGGGAAAATCTAATTAATAGCAAAGTGTGTATCACTACACTAGTGGTTGAGTCATATGGATTCTTAAAAGAAGCAAAATAGATAGGTGAGGTCACTAGGGGTCCTCCACATTTAGGACCACAAAGAGGAAGGTCCTCCTCATATATATAGCCACTATAGATACGCAATGAACCTTGGATCAAATCCTTACATATCCAGAGTAATATTGCACCTATCCCAATACTAGATTCATGACGATGCCCAAGCAAAACGTGTCAGGGTAACCCCGCATCCCTTGGGCACTTTATATACCTTGCAGCCAGCCTCATTTTGGTGGGCTGTTGGACACCTTTCCTCTTATATACCTCCCACAGTGACTGTTTTGGTTAGATTCTGAGTCACAATTTCTATTTTTCTTGGTATTATCTGTATTATGGCCCTGTGTAAAAGTATTCATTTTTTTATCTAAACTGCTTTAATTTTTGGCATATTTGCACATTACTTTGCACTTCTTAAAGGGCTAAGTGCAACCTCTACTGTTTATTAATTGCACCAATAGGATTCAGAGGCAACCAAGTTTTTTATAAGTGACTTTTTGGAATTTTAGGGGGTATATCCTTCTTTTTGGTTCTTCGTCTGCTTTTATCTTTTTCTTTTCCTTGAAATCTAGTATTGGGATTTGTGCTATATTACTCAGCATATGTAGAGATTTGATCTAAGGTTCATTGCGTATCTATAGTTGGCTATATATAGCCATATAAAGACCTTCATCTTTGTAGTTTTATATGTGGAGGACCCCTATTGGCCTCACCTACCTACTATGCTTTTTTTTAATAAAAACTATATGAATAAACCACTAGTGTAGTGATACACACTTTCCCCTCTTAATTTCATTTTGCCTGTACTGTGAGTATTTCTTTGGTTATTTTTCTTCCCTGTGTGTCCAAGTGCTTTTATGTTGATCCTCGATCAACATGTTAGGATATGTGTTGAACTAGATGGACTTAAAGTCTTCCTTCAACCTTAAAAACTATGTTACTATGTTACTATGTGGGATTGGTATCCTTGGGATGGTGTATCTCTATTTTTATTGCTTTTAATTTTTTGTCATTAATAAAGATTTTTGTATCATATATTTGGCTAAAAACTCATTCCACTCTATAGGTTTTCTTACTTTAAGCCTCCATAGAATGGAGTAGTGGTGCACATGTTTA
Source organism: Allobates femoralis (assembly GCA_033576535.1). Taxonomy (NCBI): domain Eukaryota; kingdom Metazoa; phylum Chordata; class Amphibia; order Anura; family Aromobatidae; genus Allobates; species Allobates femoralis. Next base: position 86,132,528 of record JARQOC010000012.1, read on the forward strand.
ACCTATGTGGCTGAAGAGCACTATCCTTGTCTTTTTCCGTCAGCCCCAGGGAATGAATGGAGTGGAGGTTGGGTGTCCGACCTGCTGCATACTTTTGTAACGTGGTTAAAAATTTTTTGCCATGGATAAAAAGTCTTTGTATTGCCAATCAGCGAGGTTCCCAGTGATCAGAAATCCACTGAACACATTTTTACCTTTCCTGGCAACTCTAGTTTAGGTCTTTTATGGATATTAAAGATATCTTCTAAGGAAGATGGATGGCAGATACTATCTAGGTATTGTCACATCGCCATTGGACTCGGTGGCCGGTGTTCCTGCCTCGGCCGCTGGGAGGAGCCGGATTCCTTCGGCTGGTGGCACCGGTGACAGGAGGGCCTTGTCCTCATATGGAACTGCTCCCGCGACGTCTGCCTCTGTCGCTGAGCGCCGCTGTGTTTCCCCTCTGGGTGGTGTTGGTCGCAGAGGAGCGGGCCCTGCAGAGGTGTCCGTTAGGCGCAGCCTGCGTTCTTCTGTCAGAGGTGGCATGGGTGGAGCCAGTCGTGAATCTCCATCTGGCCTGGTTCTAGGGGCGGTCCGGATGAGGTCATCGGGCTTTGAGCTCCAGCCTATGAGAGGTAACCGCGCCCTTCAAATACATTGGAGCCTGTCTTGCAGGCCGCCAGATATAGTTTTGGTTCCCCAGTGATATAGTGTATGTTTAGTTTTGTCTCTGACCTTGGCCTGAATTTCTGACTCTGCTTCTTCCTGTCGATTTTGTACCTCAGCTGCCCTCTTGGTTTTGCCCTTGACCCTTGCCTGGATTCTGACTCTGCTACTGCCTGATGATTTTGTACCTTCGCTGCCCTCTCGGTTTTGACTCGGACTTCTGACTTTGTTTTTCGGGTCTTGATTTTCCCTGGCGACCTCCCTGCTCTGCTGCTCATAATAGGCAGCTACCCCTGGGCTCCGCTATAATTCCAGATCTTTGTATAGGGGTTAAGGGTCTCGGGGTTTCTCGGGGTGCTGCCTTACCAGCAGCTCAGCCTTTGCAGCGGACGGTTGTCACATGTATAAGCCATGACACAAAAGAGGACTGGCTTAGTTGTTGAAGTGAACAGAAAGCAAAAAGCTTCACATACAGCTCTGATGGCTTGCCAGCATATGAAACTCTGGAGTTGATGGATTGACCAGGAGTTGGCACTCAACAATGCATAATTAATACTTTTTATATAGTAATTAGTGATGAGCGAGCAGTGCCATGTTTGACTGCTTGGTATTCGTAACAAGCCATCAGACGCTTGGACAGACTCAACTCATGTACTGAATATAATGGAAGTCAATGGGAAACTCAAGCAATTTTCCAGTAGAACGTCTGGAAAACAGCTCGAGTTCTTCATTGACTTCCATTATACTCAGTACACATGTCGATCCTGTCTGAGCATATGACTGATCGTTACAAGTACCGAGCATCCAAGCATAATAGTGCTAGTTCATCACTAATAGTAATATTGTAGGAACACACAAGAACATATTTTTATAGTAGACAATCACCATATCTGTACAATGAATGAGTTTCTACAGGTTTTTTTGTATTTTTGGTTTTTACAGACCCAGTGGAAAATGTCTCAATACTGATGGAAAAAGATGTTGAGGATTTCGTGATGGGCGAGACCGTGACGTTTACCTGCTCCGTTCTGCGTGGGACCTCTCCTACGTTTCTTTGGTTCCACAATGAAAAATTAATAGGAGAATGGTCAATGTTCTACCAGCTTATAGACAACCAGAGACGGTTATATATAGATTCTCTTCAGATTCACCACAGTGGAACTTATCGATGTAATGCCAGCAATAAACTATCTCCTAACAGAACCTTCTCTGTCCGGAGTGCCCCCAGATACATAAATGTTTTGGAGCCAAGTCCAACTGGTGAGGTTTCTCTAACCAAAACTTATAAAGTTGATTGTATAGATTTGATGCTGTGCTGGGACTTTCTACTGGGAGAGGGATAGGCTTTCTTAGGCTGGTTTCACACTAGCGCTTGTGTCTATATGCAGAGGGCATGCAGACACAAACACAGTGCAAACACTGCCATACTGATGTGAATGCAGTGGAGATTTTCCGCATGTGTTCACATCAGTATGGTGCCGGCCAGCCAATCAGCGGTCTCAGCCGTGGCCGGGAGGCAGAGATCAGCGGTGGAAATTCCCTCCACCTGGCAGCAGCCGCTAATCTCCCGGCGGTGTTAGCGAGGGAGAGTTAAAGAAACAGCTGATCTGACAGCTGTTTAAATCTCCCACGCTGACACCTAATAGGTGATGTCAACGTGGGAGATTTAAACAGCTGTCAGCTCAGCTGTTTATTTAAATCTCCTACGCTGACACCGCTGGGAGATAACGGCTCCTGTCTCCGGGAGATCAGCGGCTGCTCCAGCTGCTCTCCCGGGGGCTGCTACTGATCTTCTGGGAGATCAGCGACGGTCATCGGGAAAAATTTTAATGTGATCTGCAGCATTCTCCTGCGCTGTCATGCGGATGACACGTCGGATCCATTGACTGCCATGGATTCTTTGTGCGCTTGCTGATCAAACAAGCACCCATGAATGCACAAAAAATGTTGCGTTCGGAGGGCGCACAAATTATGTGAATCTGAACGCAACCGCAACTGAACGCAGCCAAAAGCAGGTACCATGCGTTCCCATGTTAAATATAGGAGCGCAGTGCGCATGCGTTTGGCATCGTTCGGTACGCTGCGTTCAAAAACGCAAATGTAAAACCACCCTTATAAGTCTAGACAATTTTGTAAGGTTATCACCAAAAATCAAGTAAGAAGGTAAAGGAAGCTTTATATATCTTGGTGGTTGCATTTAAAGCAATTTTTTAAATGTTTATTAACATTTTTTCATATTTTAATTGACGGCTTCAAGTACCTGTTGAGGTTAGCAATCGTCTATTCCAGATAAGATTTGAAATTTTAATCCTAATTTATAATTGAATCCTTTAATTAACTCCATTATTAATATTTAAAAAAAATATTTTTTCTAGCAGGGAGCAATGTCCTGTTTATTGCACTGGGTGTTGTGCTGTTGACCATCCTCATTGCTGCCCTTGGCTTTATGTATAGACACAAAATGGCTCCATTATTAAGAAACTTTTACTTACAACAATGCAAAACAGGTAATTTATTCATTTGTGCATGTTTGTATGCATATATAAATATTTCAGACTTATTTTTACATTTTTTTCAGCTATTATTTAATTAATTTTTTTGTTTTCTACAGCAAGAACTAATGGCCAAGCCAGGTAAGATTCAATTGTGTGCTTCACATTGGCATTTATTAATGAAATAAATTAGTTTTTAAGATGGATTTTGATGTGGATCATCTTAAAAAAATTAAATGAAATCTGATTTTGATACTCTTTGGTGGGATGGTCAATGAGCATGAATACTGAGTGCTCAGATCCACTACAAAATCCATATAAGAGAGTACATGTGAACAGTGGCGCACCCAAGGGGGGGGCCTACGTGTCTGGACCCCCCCTTTGGACGGGGGGACAACAAATAAGACCGTTTTCGTGCAGTATTAAGCATTAATTAAGTATTCAAATTTACAAAAATCGCTTGGCTTTTAGGGGGGCTTCGCTCCCCCAAACCCCCCCACAGGGGGCTTTGCCCCTCGGAACCCCGCTGGGGGGTGACACCCCCTTTCAGGGCCAGTGTGTGTTTCTTGGACCCCTACCTTGGGAAATTTCTGGGTGCGCCACTGCATGTGAATATAACCTTAATATGAATTTTTGACATGGAATTCATAATATCACTTTATTACGGTACTCCATTTTTTTATTGTTGTCTTTAGAAATACACATGTGTCAACAATAGACCTCAGACCAAGTTTAACCGATAGTGGCAGGGAAAATTACAGTAACGGTAAGAATCCCTTACCTATGTCTTCCTTTTTTTCTCTATCATTAAATGTATAGACTCATTGGAGACATAGCACTTCATTTGTCTTAACTAGCGCATGGAGCCTGAGGAACATTTTAGTTATTCTCCAAGATTGCTCGTATGAGGTTATGAACATTTCTGGTCAGATGTCCAGGTGGTGGCACCAAGAATAGTTAGACTTATGGCAAGAACCTTGCCATCATATTGGGTTCAGAGATGAGACAATTAGAGACAATGAGAAATATTGGAAATCCAGAGGGGAGCTATGTTCAAGAACACAGGCAGAAGGATAACAGGTGTCAAATCAAGTGTTAAGGCAGGAGATCAACTACTGAGTCAGTTGGAACTAGATCTAATGATGTAAACCAAAGCTAAGGAATGGTCATGGAGGCAAGGGAAGCTTTAGGTATGCTACATTAGGAACTCCAATTGTCATGGAAGAAAAAAAAGATAGTTGCAAAAAGGAATCATATCCTCTGCATAGGATAGGAGAAAAGTGAGTGTGAAAGATGAAAGAAGTAACGACAGTCACATATAGTCTGCTCTGCAGTAGTTTAAATATGTTTATTTCTGTTGGTACCTTTGGGGTTAATGTCAGCAGTGGTGTAACATCAGGCCCTGGGGCCCCGATGCGAAAGCTCCAACGGGGCCCCCAATTATGGCAAATCTTTAATAGTATTAGTCTTTTTCTATGGGCCAAAGGGACTTCTGGGGCCCCCCTAGGCTGCAGGGCCCCGGTGCGATCGCAACCCCTGCACCTGTTGTAGTTACGCCCCTGAATGTCAGTAGCTGTAGCAGTATTTCTATCCATGGTCTCGCTGTGGCTCATCAGGTGAGCTGCTGCTGTGTGTGTCAGGTGATGCCCTTGTCCACACCCCCATACTGTAAATAATTCCATTAACCATCAGATGATGTCATTAAAAGAGTTCAGTCTCTACCCTGACCTTGAGCTGTTTGGACGCTGTGCAGTTTTGCTGAAGCCTTTCAAAGCACCTTGAAAGAGTCACCTTTTGGGAGGGTGTCGGACCAGACATCCCCACCATTACAGGTCGTTCTGGGAACAGGTCAGCTAGAGAACCCCAGTCTACAGGGTCCTATCTTCCCAGATTCCCTTAGTCCATCACTGCCATCCTGCTATAACTCAACTTGTCCGCTATTGCCATCCCTTATAACAAGCCTTTTAAGCCCAAAAATTGTGATATTGATGTACTTTCTTCTTCTGAATGTGTATCCCATTTGTTCAGGCTGCTAAACGTTCTCTCTTTCTTAGTTCCTTCCATGGAACATGTTGACTGTGAAGAGATATGTTACGCTCATATTGGCATTAACAGGTTAGCAGATGGTAAGTCACATGTTCGTTAAAGATATCCAATGTGCATTAGTCAAAAGTCCTTCTTGACTTCACGCCAGTCTAGGACAATCCTTTGGCACTTTAGAAAGGTTTTAACTCTTTACATTATGCATTTTATGTACCAGGACTAGCCCTTTGTTGATTTCAGTCTTACTACTGTAACTGTGAAAAATCTTTCCATTACTGTTGTCTTCAGTGGTTGATACCTTTTAATAGCTAACTGACAATATGGTAAGTAAAGCAAGCTTTCGGGACACTATGGCCTCTTCATTAGGCTGATAATTACACAAATTCTGAAGACACACACATATATACATAAGCAGGGTGAGATGATGCAGTAAATAGACAAGTGACATAAAGCAGAGTCAGTCTTGGAGGGGGAGAGGAGTTGGAGAGGTAAAATCGAAATTTTATATCAATTGAAAGGGCATTTGGGGATATCCCATCTTCCATCAGACCCCAGTTAGAGGACAATGAACTTTTGACACTTCTTACGTTAACTGTCTCGCATGGATTTATGGCTTTCTACATTCACTGAGGAATTTTTAGGTCTCCACAGGCCACTACTAATCATAGAACAATAATACAATCGGTTCCTCTTATCTTGGAATTTTGACTTTACCTCCCCAGCTCCCCTCACCCTACCTAGACTGACTCTGCTTTACGTCGCCTGTCGTATTTACTGCATCATCTCACCCTGCTTATATGTATATATGTATGTGTCTTCAGAATTTTTGTTGTTATCAACCTGATGAAGAGGCCATAGTGTCCCGAAAGCTTGCTTCACTTACCATCTTTTCAGTTCGCCATTAAGAGATATCAACCACTGAGGACTCTCAGAGTCTAATATTTTTCTATCTACTGGATAACACGGTATAAACATTTTTTATCTTTCCTTTACTGTTAAGAATTCTTACATTCATATGACCTATCTTTGTATTTTTTTTTTCACTCAGCGTCTTTGTACCCAAACAAATGCAATGTGAGTATTTAGAAGACTTTATGATATCTGTCAAATTTTAAGATTCCTGAAAATAAAAATTTAGAGAATAAGGTATCCCTTTCTCTTAGTAGATTGATGGGATCTGTTCTGGATTTCATCGTAACTAGTTTTTATGATGAACTATAAACCCATATCTACTGTGAGATAAATTGTTCTACCTTGTAGAATAGATTATTTTTCTACGTCATGCACCAACCAGTGCCTTCCTATGATTGACTTTTTTTGACCTACCCAATATATTTAATGAGCTATTCCTGAAATTGAATGTTAGTCCATGGGATGTCAGATAATTTACTGAGTGCTGGACATCTGACCTCTAGAACGTCCAACAATCTTCATAAATGAGTCCTCTTCTTGAATGGAGTAGAGTTGGTATACCCAACTGATGCTCTATTCATTGTCTTCGCGACTCTCGGTCATAGCTGAGAATCATTCTACAAAGCGTCAATCTTGTGGTTTCGAACGCTGCTTTGAGGATCATTGGGAGTCACATTGTTCGGATCTCCAGTGATTCATATGTTAATTCTTATCCTATCAATTTTGAGAATAATTCTTTGAGAACATCCCACTTTATTTAGTTTGACGATTGACTGATTGACCATATTTCACCTTGGTATTTAATCCGTTGACTTTGGGTTTGTCAACCATTCTAATTTTTCAGATTTATGAACTTTTTAATTTTTATGTATGTGGTGCTGTAAAAATAAATTCTCCATATATAGCATTTAAGGGTCATAAAAAATAAGATTGTAGTTTGATTCTGCTTTTTTTACCTTTAGGAAGAATTTTCAGTTACATATTCTGCCGTCAAATCATCGACTGATACAACCCAAAGGATGTCTGACTGTACAGAGCTCTATCAGAACGTTAGGAACAACAAAGTTCAATCCTGATGTTTTAAAGCATCTCATACTAGAAATGCCAGTGATGGACGCCATTTGTAAATCTTTATTATGCAATATATGTAGATCTCCAAGGCTGTGGAGTCTAAAGGGTGGGTAGGGAGATAAACAAGAAAAATGGCGCAGATCTGAGTGCAGCATGCTTGGATCTATTATGCGGTGTAAATAAATCTTATTGCTCATCTTATAGATGTCTTGTCTCTTGCTTATCTGACCATGCCTGGTCTAATGATTATAGTCCTGCGATTATGGTGTGCAGCCCCGTCCCGGATCACTCGGATCACAATGCCAGTGTGACCGTAACAGAAGGAAGGATTTCAGGTAACATCCGGAAAGATGTAGGGCGCTCCCAAAGTGATGGAGTAAGGCCTTCTTCTTATTTTTCAAAGGTTTATTAAAAAAAATAATCAATTTTTCTGAATAAACCTTTGAAAAATAAGAAGAAGGCTTTACTCCATCACTTTGGAAGCGCCCTACATCTTTCCGGATGTTACCTGAAATCCTCTCTAAATCTTTATTATGACATGTATAATAGATCTGGAACATAAGGTAATCAAGAAGGCTCGACGAATCAACATGTAATAGGGACCCCAATGAATTACGGGACGGCGCCCAGCACTCCCCCTCCCTCATCTGAATTGTCCATGGATTTTGTTTTTGGACTCTGAATAAAGCACAAAGATCTGACTCGGTGAGTGCCGCTGACTAGTCTTTTGAATGTATATAATTACCTGTGGGATCAGTGTGCAACACCATAGAGACGGCACTGAAAAGGTCACTATAAGGGTACCTTTACATGCCGCAAACGCGGGGAGGAATCTGACCGGCGATATGTCTCCCTGGCACCATCACCGTCAAATTGCCTCGCAATTGCGGCGTGTAATTGGGGAATTTGGCGGCAATAAAAAAGGTGGCGCCTGGTTCCGATTTCAATCATGAAGGCGACATTCCCGGCTTTTGGCATGTGAACGGGCGATAGGGATGGAATCTGCACATTGCCTATTGATTTTCCGTAGGTGTGCCACAGCGTGCTGGACACCGCGCCCCGTCAGCGATGATTGATGGTGGCTACTGTGTTTCCATTGGCTGTCCCTTCACAGAGCGCCGTATTTGAAGAGCTGTCAATTCAGCACCACACACGAGCGTGTATTCATTCCAAACTCCGAAACAATGACGTCACGTATTAGCCAGCCTTCCAGGGCAGGCTGGCCAATCATAAAGCGATTACGTTGTCCAATAAGCGTGTTTGGGGCGCGGTGTAAACCAATTTGGCACGCCTATGTTTTCGCCGCGCTGAACATGTACGGCCACATTCCTTTGGGGATTGCGGCTTGTGAAGTGGCGACGGGAGTCTACCGGATGTTTCCCACTGTTGGTGTGGCGACTACCGGGGCGACACGTTGCCTTAGGTTGAGGGCGAAATTGCGGCGTGTAAAAGAGCCTTCGGCGATCTGAGGACACCATGAAAAACGTTCATGCGCACGTTAGATCGCCTCCTATTGCCGCCAAAAATTGCGGTGTGTAAAGGTGCCCTGACAGTTGCTAAACCTATAGACACCGTATAGGTGCCCAATAACTTCTGATACTGGACTGATTGCATATATATATATATATATATATATATATACAGTGCCTACAAGTAGTCTTCAACCCCCTGCTGATTTAGGTGGTTTGATAAGATGCAAATAAGTTAGAGCCTTCAAGCTGCAAACGAGAGTAGGATTTATTAACAGAAGCATAAATCTTACAAATAAATTTTAAACATAAAAGTGTGGGTCAATTATTATTCAACCCCTAGGTTTAATATTTTGTGGAATAACCCTTGTTTGCAATTACAGCTAATAATCGTCTTTTATAAGACCTGATCAGGCCGGCACAGGTCTCTGGAGTTATCTTGGCCCACTCCTCCATGCAGATCTTCTCCAAGTTATCTAGGTTCTTTGGGTGTCTCATGTGGACTTTAATCTTGAGCTCCTTCCACAAGTTTTCAATTGGGTTAAGGTCAGGAGACTGACTAGGCCACTCCAACACCTTGATTTTTTACCTCTTGAACCAGGCCTTGGTTTTCTTGGCTGTGTGCTTTGGGTCGTTGTCTTGTTGGAAGATGAAATTACGACCCATCTTAAAATCCTTGATGGAGGAGCGGAGGTTCTTGGCCAAAATCTCCAGGTAGGCCGTGTATCCATCTTCCCATGGATGCGGACCAGATGGCCAGGCCCCTTGGCTGAGAAACATCCCCACAGCATGATGCTGCCACCACCATGCTTGACTGTAGGGATGGTATTCTTGGGGTCGTATGCAGTGCCATCCAGTCTCCAAACGTCATGTGTGTGGTTGGCACCAAAGATCTCGATCTTGGTCTCATCAGAACCTGTCTGTCTCAGAGTCCTCCAAGTGATCATGAGCAAACTGTAGACGAGCCTTGACATGACGCTTTGAAAGTAAAGGTATCTTACGGGCTCGTCTGGAACGGAGACCATTGCGGTGGAGTACGTTACTTATGGTATTGACTGAAACCAATGTCCCCACTGCCATAAGATCTTCCCGGAGCTCCTTCCTTGTTGTCCTTGGGTTAGCCTTGACTCTTCGGACAAGCCTGGCCTCGGCACGGGAGGAAACTTTCAAAGGCTGTCCAGGCCGTGGAAGGCTAACAGTAGTTCCATAAGCCTTCCACTTCCGGATGATGCTCCCAACAGTGGAGACAGGTAGGCCCAACTCCTTGGAAAGGGTTTTGTACCCCTTGCCAGCCTTGTGACCCTCCAAGATCTTGTCTCTGATGGCCTTGGAATGCTCCTTTGTCTTTCCCATGTTGACCATGTATGAGTGCTGTTCACAAGTTTGGGGAGGGTCTTAAATAGTCAGAAAAGGCTGGCAAAAGAGATAATTAATCCACACATGTGAAGCTCATTGTTATTTGTGCCTAAACTACTTCTTAATACTTTATGGGGACCAAACAGAATGCTGGTGGTTTGAGGGGTTGAATAATAAATGACCCTCTGAATTAACATTTAACGCTTTAAAAAAAAAAAAAAAAAAAAAAAATCTTTTTGGCTGCAGTGCATTTCCCACTTCCAGGCTGATCTACAGTCCAAATGTCACAATGCAAAGTTAATTCCGCATGTGTCAACCAGCTAAATCTGCAGGGGGTTGAATACTACTTGTAGGCACTGTATATATACACACAGTGCCTTGTGAAAGTATTTGGCCCCCTTGAAGTTTTCAACCTTTTGCCACATTTCAGGCTTCAAACATAAAGATATAAAATTCTAATTTATTTGTGAAGAATTAACAACAAGTGGGACACAATCGTGAAGTGGAACGAAATTTATTGGATATTTTAAACTTGTTTAAAAAATAAAAAGCTGAAAAGTGGGGCGTGCAATATTATTCGGTTCCTTCAGTTAATACTTTGTAGCTAGTGTTGAGCGAACATGCTCGGCACTACTCGTTACTCGCACGAGTATCACTGTACTCGGGCGACTCGCCGAGCACCGAGTAATCTCGCGATACTCGTGCTGTGCTCGTGGTCGTCATCTCTCCATGTTGGCGCTCTTTTGAGAGCCAGCCCACGTGCAGGGATTGGCTGACAGACCACTGCAATGCCACAGCCCTGTTAGTTGTGGTATAGCAGTGATTGGCCAGCCTGCACAGCGTCACCGAGCCTTTATAAGTCCCGGCGCGCTGTGCTCGGCACACAGCCTTCCAGACAGTGAGTGAAGGGAGAGTGTCTGCTGCTGATTAGGGACAGATTTGCGACCCTCATAGGTAGATCCGGATCAGGGCTGCAAACTGCTGCTGACCACAACAGTCCTTCTCAGGACTAATCTAGGAGGACATAGGCAGGGTGATCCAGATCGGAGTCCAAGATTTCCAGTGACCAGAAGAGTCCTTCTCAGGACTAATCTAGGAGGATATAGGCAGGGTGATACAGATTGGAATCCAAGCTTTTCTGTGACCATTAGAGTCACCACACTCTTGTACTTAGTACCTTAATACAGGTTAGGGACTAAAATTCTCTCTTCAAACAATTACAGTCACCAGACAGGTGTACGTACTTCCTTAATACAGGTTAGGGAACTAAAATCCTAACTCTTGTCATCAAAACAGTCACCAGACAGGTGTACGTACTACCTTAATACAGGTTAGGGACTAAAATCCTCTCTTCAAACCATTACAGTCACCAGACAGGTGTACGTAGTACCTTAATACAGGTTAGGGAACTAAAATCCTAACTCTTGTCATCAAAACAGTCACCAGACAGGTGTACGTACTACCTTAATACAGGTTAGGGACTAAAATCCTCTCTTCAAAGCATTACAGTCACCAGACAGGTGTACGTACTACCTTAATACAGGTTAGGGACTAAAATCCTCTCTTCAAAGCATTACAGTCACCAGACAGGTGTACGTACTACCTTAATACAGGTTAGGGAACTAAAATCCTAACTCTTGTCATCAAAACAGTCACCAGACAGGTGTACGTACTACCTTAATACAGGTTAGGGACTAAAATCCTAACTCTTGTCATCTCAACAGTCACCACACTGTTGTACGTCATACGTTCATACAGGTTAGGGAACTAAAATCCTAACTCTTGTCATCTCAACAGTCACCACACTGTTGTAAGTCATACCTTTATTCAGGTTAGGGAACTAAAATCCTAACTCTTGTCATCTCAACAGTCACCAGACAGGTGTACGTCATACCCTTTCTACAGGTTAGGGAACTAAAATCCTAACTCTTGTCATCTCAACAGTCACCAGACAGGTGTACATCATACCCTTTCTACAGGTTAGGGAACTAAAATCCTAACTCTTGTCATCTCAACAGTCACCACACTGTTGTAAGTCATACCTTTATTCAGGTTAGGGAACTATAATCCTAACTCTTGTCATCTCAACAGTCACCACACTGTTGTAAGTCATACCTTTATTCAGGTTAGGGATCTAAAATCATAACTCTTGGCATCTCAACAGTCACCACACTGTTGTACGTCATACGTTTATACAGGTTAGGGAACTAAAATCCTAACTCTTGTCATCTCAACAGTCACCAGACAGGTGTACGTCATACCCTTTATTCAGGTTAGGGAACTAAAATCCTAACTCTTGTCATCTCAACAGTCACCACACTGTTGTACGTCATACGTTTCTACAGGTTAGGGAACTAAAATCCTAACTCTTGTCATCTCAACAGTCACCACACTGTTGTACGTCATACGTTCATACAGGTTAGGGAACTAAAATCCTAACTCTTGTCATCTCAACAGTCACCAGACAGGTGTACGTCATACCCTTTCTACAGGTTAGGGAACTAAAATCCTAACTCTTGTCATCTCAACAGTCACCACACTGTTGTAAGTCATACCTTTATTCAGGTTAGGGAACTAAAATCCTAACTCTTGTCATCTCAACAGTCACCACACTGTTGTAAGTCATACCTTTATTCAGGTTAGGGAACTAAAATCCTAACTCTTGTCATCTCAACAGTCACCAGACAGGTGTACGTCATACCCTTTCTACAGGTTAGGGAACTAAAATCCTAACTCTTGTCATCTCAACAGTCACCAGACAGGTGTACGTCATACCCTTTCTACAGGTTAGGGAACTAAAATCCTAACTCTTGTCATCTCAACAGTCACCAGACAGGTGTACGTCATACCCTTTCTACAGGTTAGGGAACTAAAATCCTAACTCTTGTCATCTCAACAGTCACCACACTGTTGTAAATCATACCTTTATTCAGGTTAGGGAACTAATATCCTAACTCTTGTCATCTCAACAGTCACCACACTGTTGTAAGTCATACCTTTATTCAGGTTAGGGAACTAAAATCCTAACTCTTGTCATCTCAACAGTCACCAGACAGGTGTACGTCATACCCTTTCTACAGGTTAGGGAACTAAAATCCTAACTCTTGTCATCTCAACAGTCACCAGACAGGTGTACGTCATACCCTTTCTACAGGTTAGGGAACTAAAATCCTAACTCTTGTCATCTCAACAGTCACCACACTGTTGTAAGTCATACCTTTATTCAGGTTAGGGAACTAAAATCCTCTCCTAAAACCATTCAAGTCAGCAGATTGTTGTACGTCATACCTTGATACAGGTTAGGGAACTAAAATCCTCTCCTAAAACCATTCAAGTCACCAGACTGTTGTACGTCATACCTTGATACAGGTTAGGGACTAAAATCCTCTCCTGAAAGCATTACAGTCACCAGACTGTTGTATGTCATACCTTGATACAGGTGAGGGACTAAAATCCTCTCCTAAAACCATTCAAGTCAGCAGATTGTTGTACGTCGTACCTTGATACAGGTTAGGGAATAAAATCCTCTCCTAAAACCATTCAAGTCACCAGACTGTTGTACGTCATACCTTGATTACCTTGATACAGGTTAGGGAACTAAAATCCTAATCTCTTGTGATCTGAACAGTCACCAGACTGGTGTACGTCATACCTTGATACAGGTTAGGGACTAAAATCCTCTCCTGTGACTGTTGTCGCAGTATACAAGCAAAATGCGCAAGGGCGTTGGCAAGGAACAAGGAGGTGAACGTGATGGTGGTGCAGGCAGAGGCCGAGGTCTTGTGCAAACACTAATTTCGCAACAATAAAGTGGCACATCTACTCGCTCACACGTCCTGTCCCAAATTGTTGGGGACCGCTGCAGTACTACGCTCTTGAACCAACACTAGTGTCAACAGCTTGTTACTTGGATAGCGGATAATGCTTCAAGTCTGATTGGCACCTCCACAAACACCCTGTCTTCCACACGGTCAATTGTCAGTAGCCGTGATACTGCACCGCACATTTCCCAACCTGATCCTCCTTCCTACCAACTGGCTGAGTGCACGTCCACGGACATTACTGATCCCACACTTGGACACTCGTAAGTCCAGAAGTGTGTACCCATGGGTCAGTGGAGGTACATGGCAAATTCCCATTACAAAATTTAAATTCAGTTGTCATTTGTTGGTGGTGTGGTGAAGTCTGGCCCAATCCAACCCTTGTTCATCTTGATCTCAGTCAGCCTGTCTGCATTTTCAGTTGACAGGCGGTTGCGTTTATCAGTAATGATTCCACCTGCAGCTCTGAAAACACGCTATGACAAAATGCTAGCGGCAGTGCAGGCCAGGACTTCCAAGGCGTAGAGAGCCAATTCATGCCACGTGTCCAGCTTGGAGACCCAATAATTGTAAGGCACAGAGGAATCTCGCAGTACAGTTGTTCGATCGGCAAGGTACTCCTTCAGCATCTGACCAAACTTAGCATTTCTTGTGGCACTACCCCGCACCTCAGGGGCTGTGGTACGTGAGGGGCTAAGAAAACTGTCCCACCTCCTAAAGACTGTTCCCCTACCTTTGGCGGATTGGACTTGTGCCCCTCTCGGCCGAACGCCTTTGTTGTCCACCGATTCCTCACCTATGCCGCTAGCGTTTTGTGAGGGTAATGATTAGCCTACTTCCGTGACTATGGCCTTCTGGAACTACTGCGTTTTGGCTGACCTCTCCGCCTCAGGAATGACAGACATTAATTTCTCCTTGTACCGTGGGTCTAACAGTGTTGCCAACCAGTACTGATTGTCGGCCAAGATGTTCTGAACGCGAGGGTCACGAGGCAGGCAGCTTACCATAAAGTCAGCCATGTGCGCCAGACTCTTAACACCCATCACTTTAGTATCCAGACCAACACGATGACTGAACATGCTGTCCTCCTCCTCCTCCTCCTCCTCCTCATCTCCCCTGTCCTCTGCCCAGCCACGCTGAATCGAGGGTATCACTGGTGTGCATGTCATATCCTCAATTTGGCCAGAGAGTTGCTCCATCTCTTCATACTCCTCCTCCCCGTCATAGTCCTCCACTGCACGTTGTGATGAGATGAGGCTGGACTCTGTGTTTTCACCCACACCCACTACTGTTTCTTGCTCCAAGTCATCGCGCTCGGCCTGCAATGCATCCTCTTTGTTTTTCAGCAGAGACCGTTTTAGAAGGCAGAGTAGTGGTATGGTGACGCTAATAATGGCGTCATCGCAGCTCACCATCTGGGTGGAGTCCTAAAAGTTTTGGAGGACGGTACATAGGTCCGACATCCATCTCCACTCCTCAGGTGTTATGTGTGGAGTTTGAACCATTTTCCCGACGGCTTAGGTGATGCAGGTAGTCAACAACTGCCCTCTTCTGCTCACATATCCTGACCAACATGTGCAGAGTTGAATTCCAACGCGTGGGGACATCACACACCAGTCTGTGGGCCGTAAGACGCTAACGGCGCTGAAATCCGCAAAGGTTGGCTGAAGCAGCAGGTGACTTGCGAAAATGTGCAGACAGACGGCGAACTTTTACCAGCAGTTCAGACAGCTCTGGGTATGACTTTAGAAACCTCTGAAACACCAGGTTGAGCACGTGGGCCACGCATGGAACATGCGTCAGCTGGCCTCGCCTCAAAGCTGCCACCAAGTTCCGTCCATTGTCACACACGACCTTTCCTGGCTTTAGGTTCAGAGGTGTGAGCCAGTGATCTGCCTGCTGTTTCAGAGCTGTCCACACCTCTTCTGCATTGTGGGGTTTGTCACCTATGCAGACTAGCTTCAGCACAGCCTGTTGACGCTTCGCAGAGGCAGTGCTGCAGTGCTTCCAGCTTGGGACTGGTGTGGAGGGTACAGTGGATGAGGATGAGCAGGAGGAGGAGGAGGACGCTGAAGAGCATGACATTCCGGAGCTGTAGAGTGTCGGTGAAACCCTGACAGAGGTAGGGCCTGCTATCCTTGGTGTGGGAAGGACGTGTTCCGTCCCTCGATCAGACTGTGTCAGAGCCTACACAATATTAACCCAGTGTTTTGTCAAGGAGATGTAGCGGCCTTGCCCACAAGCACTTGTCCACGTGTCTGTGGTTATACACTTCAGCCCCTGACCTTACCCCTGCGGTATTAAAGAACAGCAATGACTGTCTACCTCCAGTTTCCAATATCATGTCCACTCTCTATTTGAAACTAAACCTTTCCAAAACTGAACTTCTTCAGCTCCACCCATCCACTAACCTCCCTAAATCGGACATCTCTCTCTCAGTTTGTGGCACCACGATAATGCCTATGCAGCAGGCTCGTTGTCTGGGTGTTATGTTTGACACCAATCTCTCCTCCTCCCACACACAATGTCTCGTCTGCTCATGTCACTTACACTTGAAGAATATCTCCAGAGTCCGTCCCTTTCTCACCCTGTAAACAACGAAAAACCCTCACCGTGGCCCTAATCCATTACCGCCTTGACTATTGCAATTCTCTATTAAGCGGCCTCCCCCTCACCACAGTTTCTCCTCTCCCATCCATCCTTAATGCAGCAGCCAGGATCACCCATCTGGCCAATCGTTACTCAGATGCCTCTGCTCTGTGCCAGTCATTGCACTGGCTGCCCGTATACTACAGCATCCAATTCAAATTGCTTCTTATCACCCACAAAGCTATTCACAGTGCAGCACCCCCCTACCTCTCCTCCCTCTTCTCTGTCTATCACCCCACTCGCGCACTACGTTCCTCAAATGACCTTCGACTGACATCGGTAATAATCCGATCCTCCCAGTACCGGCTCCAAGACTTCTCCAGAGCTGCACCAAACCTCTGGAATGCTTTACCAAAAGAAATCAGGACTATCCACAACTTGCATGGCTTCAGACGATCCCTAAAAAAGCATCTTTTTAAGGCGGGCTATCATACTCCCTAATAGAAGTACTTTGTACTGTAGACAGTGAATGGGCTATCCCTCTGGACATTACTCTTCTACAAACTCCACCAAACCAAAAAGGTCTACACAGACTGTATAATTACCATCCATGTAAGCTTAGTTCTATGCCCCATTTCCTCAAGATGCCTGGACCATCCGTGCAATAAGCCCCTGTACCTTGTGCAACCCCTATCCCGTTGTAGATTGTAAGCTCTTTTGAGCAGGGTCACCTTCATTTCTTGCTTTATTTTTTGTATTTTCTTTTTTACATTGATTCTATGCCTATTGTTTTGTATCCAATTATTCTACTGTATTTGGTCTGTACTGTAATTACTTACTGTATTATATTTTCTGTACTCTAACCCTACATTGTAAAGCGCTGCGTAATATGTTGGCGCTATATAAATAAAGCTGTATTATTATTATTATTATTAGGTGGACTTTGGCTGAAACAGCGTTGTTCAGGGCACGTGTGATGCTGTTGGACACGTGGTTATGCAATGCGGGGACGACACATCTGGAGAAATAGTGGCGGCTGGGGACCGAGTAACATGGGACAGCAGCCGCCATCAGGTCGCGGAATGCTTCCGTCTACACCAGCCGGAAAGGCAACATTTGTAGCGCAATGAGTTGCGAAATGTGATCATTCAGGACTGTGGCATGTGGGGCGTTGGCAGCGTATTTGCGCCTGCGTTCAAATGTTTGCTGAATGGATAATTGAACACTGCGCTGGGAAAAGGACGTGCTTGATGGTGGTGTAATTTGGACGTGGGCAACTTCAGGTGCAGGGACGGAGGCTTGTTCGCGGCCAGCATGGACAGGGGATTGGCTCGCACGCACAACAGGCAAAGACGTAGCAGTGACATCAGCAAGCACCGCTCCTCGACTCTGTTGTAGTTTCCACAAAGTCGTGTGCTTGGCTGACATGTGCCTGATCATGCTTGTCACGCTGGGAGTGGGGAAGACACCCAGCGTAGGATAACGACGGGGGGGGGGGGATCAGGAGTCCCTAATGCTAAGGGCACAAGAAGGAGACGGTGACCCCTAGACTTCCTAGAGCTGACCCTGTCTGCCCTAACGTCCCTATACAGTCTCCTCAACTGTCGCCGACCACGAACCTCGTCCCTCTCTGATCCTAGATCTATCTTATCTAAGGATCAGATGGAGAGGTTCACTAGACCCCTCCACTAACAACTAAAGACAAACACCAGGGAAGACAGACATTTGGAAAAGGAAACACTTATCTGACAGCAGAACACAGCAACCTCCATCATCTCAGCTTCTGCTGGAGCAAGGATAAAGTGTGCACAAGGAACTATCACCTGCACCGAGGAAGGGTAATGAACCTCCTTATAAAGGTGGAAGGAGTCTGCTGGGTCCTAGTGACCTACAACATTGGTGGATAAAACCAGACCGAGCGCAAGACCTCCACAGCCGTCTCCCCATAATAGAGAGATCTCATCACACCTTCTCTCCATCAACACAGAAGGTAAATGCCCCTGAAAGAGACGGACCATCCTCCACCATTATGGCTGGTGGGCCAAACGCTGGGATCGTCTGCGCGTGGCCTCCACCCTGTCATCCGTGCCACCCGTGACAATGCTAGTGGTGGGCAGGCTGCTACTTTTCGTACCCCTGCTGATGCTGGCATGGCAGGTGTTGCAAATGGCCTTTTTAGAGTCATCTGGAGCCAACTGAAAATACTGCCAGACTCGGGAAGACCTAACATTTGCACAGGCACCTTGTGTTGTCTTGTTGTTCCGGGGAACGGTTGCCTGCCTTATGCCTGCGTACCCGACCCTGCTTCGTACTGCCTGTTGGGATGCTATGCCTCCCTCCCCCTGTGCACTGCTGTCCTCGCTCTGCATATCCTCCTGCCAGGTTGGGTCAGCTACTGGATCATCCACCACGTTGTCTTCCTATTCCTTGGCTAATCGCTGGACTGCTCCTCCTTCTCCTCATGTGGCACCATGATGACCGTTACAATAGTTTGGCTGTAGTTTCAGGTATACCCACAGTGGTAAATTTTTACGCCCATTCTTTTTGAATGGGCATTACAAAGACAGGATACCCGCATCTTTTCTATGTGAAAAATGTTTTGAGGCCCTCCAGCACGTCTCTATCCAGGGACAAAGAGGAACCTCCCAATTTTTGGCTGCCCTGACCAAAGGGCTATTCTAAAATACACCCACTTGAGGGTTACAGGCCCTACTACATGTCTGTAAGCATGGGTCATTGTTGAACCTCCCAATTTTTGGCTGCCCTGACCAAAGGGCTATACTAAAATACACCCACTTGAGGGTTACAGGCCCTCCTGCACGTCTCTATCCAGGGACAAAGAGGAGCCTCCCAATTTTTGGCTGCCCTGACCAAAGGGCTATACTAAAATACACCCACTTGAGGGTTACAGGCCCTCCTGCACGTCTCTATCCAGGGACAAAGAGGAGCCTCCCAATTTTTGGCTGCCCTGACCAAAGGGCTATACTAAAATACACCCACTTGAGGGTTACAGGCCCTACTACAAGTCTGTAAGCATGGGTCATTCTTGAACCTCCCAATTGGTTACAGGCCCTACTACATGTCTGTAAGCATGGGTCATTGTTGAACCTCCCAATTTTTGGCTGCCCTGACCAAAGGGCTATACTACAATACACCCACTTGAGGGTTACAGGCCCTACTACATGTCTGTAAGCATGGGTCATTGTTGAACCTCCCAATTTTTGGCTGCCCTGACCAAAGGGCTATACTAAAATACACCCACTTGAGGGTTACAGGCCCTCCTGCACGTCTCTATCCAGGGACAAAGAGGAGCCTCCCAATTTTTGGGTGCCCTGACCAAAGGGCTACACTAAAATACACCCACTTGAGGGTTACAGGCCCTACTACAAGTCTGTAAGCATGGGTCATTCTTGAACCTCCCAATTTTTGGCTGCCCTCACCAAAGGGCTATACTATAATACACCCACTTGAGGGTTACAGGCCCTACTACATGTCTGTAAGCATGGGTCATTGTTGAACCTCCCAATTTTTGGCTGCCCTGACCAAAGGGCTATACTACAATACACCCACTTGAGGGTTACAGGCCCTACTACATGTCTGTAAGCATGGGTCATTGTTGAACCTCCCAATTTTTGGCTGCCCTGACCAAAGGGCTATACTAAAATACACCCACTTGAGGGTTACAGGCCCTCCTGCACGTCTCTATCCAGGGACAAAGAGGAGCCTCCCAATTTTTGGCTGCCCTGACCAAAGGGCTACACTAAAATACACCCACTTGAGGGTTACAGGCCCTACTACAAGTCTGTAAGCATGGGTCATTCTTGAACCTCCCAATTTTTGGCTGCCCTCACCAAAGGGCTATACTATAATACACCCACTTGAGGGTTACAGGCCCTACTACATGTCTGTAAGCATGGGTCATTGTTGAACCTCCCAATTTTTGGCTGCCCTGACCAAAGGGCTATACTACAATACACCCACTTGAGGGTTACAGGCCCTACTACATGTCTGTAAGCATGGGTCATTGTTGAACCTCCCAATTTTTGGCTGCCCTGACCAAAGGGCTATACTAAAATACACCCACTTGAGGGTTACAGGCCCTCCTGCACGTCTCTATCCAGGGACAAAGAGGAGCCTCCCAATTTTTGGCTGCCCTGACCAAAGGGCTATACTAAAATACACCCACTTGAGGGTTACAGGCCCTACTACATGTCTGTAAGCATGGGTCATTGTTGAACCTCCCAATTTTTGGCTGCCCTGACCAAAGGGCTATACTACAATACACCCACTTGAGGGTTACAGGCCCTACTACATGTCTGTAAGCATGGGTCATTGTTGAACCTCCCAATTTTTGGCTGCCCTGACCAAAGGGCTATACTACAATACACCCACTTGAGGGTTACAGGCCCTACTACATGTCTGTAAGCATGGGTCATTGTTGAAACCTCCCAATTTTTGGCTGCCCTCACCAAAGGGCTATACTAAATACACCCACTTGAGGGTTACAGGCCTACTACATGTCTGTAAGCATGGGTCATTGTTGAACCTCCCAATTTTTGGCTGCCCTCACCAAAGGGCTATACTATAATACACCCACTTGAGGGTTACAGGCCCTACTACATGTCTGTAAGCATGGGTCATTGTTGAACCTCCCAATTTTTGGCTGCCCTCACCAAAGGGCTATACTACAATACACCCACTTGAGGGTTACAGGCCCTACTCATGTCTGTAAGCATGGGTCATTGTTGAACGTCCCAATTTTTGGCTGCCCTGACCAAAGGGCTATACTAAAATACACCCACTTGAGGGTTACAGGCCCTCCTGCACGTCTCTATCCAGGAACAAAGAGGAGCCTCCCAATTTTTGGCTGCCCTGACCAAAGGCTATACTAAAATACACCCACTTGAGGGTTACAGGCCCTACTATATGTCTGTAAGCATGGGTCATTGTTGAACCTCCCAATTTTTGGCTGCCCTGACCAAAGGGCTATACTACAATACACCCACTTGAGGGTTACAGGCCCTACTACATGTCTGTAAGCATGGGTCATTGTTGAACGTCCCAATTTTTGGCTCCCTGACCAAAGGGCTATACTAAAATACACCCACTTGAGGGTTACAGGCCCTACTACATGTCTGTAAGCATGGGTCATTGTTGAACCTCCCAATTTTTGGCTGCCCTACCAAAGGGCTATACTACAATACACCCACTTGAGGGTTACAGGCCCTACTACATGTCTGTAAGCATGGGTCATTGTTGAACCTCCCAATTTTTGGCTGCCTGACCAAAGGGCTATACTAAAATACACCCACTTGAGGGTTACAGGCCCTCCTGCACGTCTCTATCCAGGGACAAAGAGGAGCCTCCCAATTTTTGGCTGCCCTGACCAAAGGGCTATACTAAAATACACCCACTTGAGGGTTACAGGCCCTACTACATGTCTGTAAGCATGGGTCATTGTTGAACCTCCCAATTTTTGGCTGCCCTACCAAAGGGCTATACTACAATACACCCACTTGAGGGTTACAGGCCCTACTACATGTCTGTAAGCATGGGTCATTGTTGAACCTCCCAATTTTTGGCTGCCCTGACCAAAGGGCTATACTAAAATACACCCACTTGAGGGTTACAGGCCCTCCTGCACGTCTCTATCCAGGGACAAAGAGGAGCCTCCCAATTTTTGGCTGCCCTGACTAAAGGGCTATACTAAAATACACCCACTTGAGGGTTACAGGCCCTACTACAAGTCTGTAAGCATGGGTCATTGTTGAACCTCCCAATTTTTGGCTGCCCTCACCAAAGGGCTATACTAATATACACCCACTTGAGGGTTACAGGCCCTACTACATGTCTGTAAGCATGGGTCATTGTTGAACCTCCCAATTTTTGGCTGCCCTGACCAAAGGGCTATTCTAAAATACACCCACTTGAGGGTTACAGGCCCTACTACATGTCTGTAAGCATGGGTCATTGTTGAACCTCCAAATTTTTGTCTAACCTGGCCAAAGGGCTATACTACAATACACCCACTTGAGGGTTACAGGCCCTCCTGCACGTCTCTATCCAGGGACAAAGAGGAGCCTCCCAATTTTTGGCTGGCCTGAACAAAGAGCTATACTAAAATACACTCACTTGAGGGTTACAGGCCCTACTACATGTCTGTAAGCATGGGTCATTGTTGAACCTCCAAATTTTTGGCTGCCCTGGTCAAAGGGCTATACTACAATACACCCAGTTCTTGTTTACAGGCCATCCTGCATGTCTGTATCCAGGGGCATTGGTGAACCTCCCAATTTTGGACTGCCCTGGCAAAGGAAGATACTACAATAGACCCAGTTCTTCAAAATGGGCACATTATTTCTAGACAGGGCTTCATGGACGTCTCTTGTCAGGGTCATCGGAGTGCCGCACAATGTTTTCACGTAAAATCTTTCATGTAATCACAAAAAGTAACATACACCAGCTGTATCTCACTATTAGGTATGTTCCCTTAACATTTCCACCCTAAATATTCATTTTGGTGTCATTTTGGAAGGTTTTCTGGACACTCCGTAAAATTGGCGTGAAACTCGGACAACATTGTTCACAGGTGTGACTTTTGAGTGAGAAATGCTTCCAGGGGTCTTCCCCATGGTGTTGCCATGTCATTTCAGCACTCTTCTGACACTTTTGTGACATTTTTAGGGTTTTTCCAGGCAGCCGGCAGTCATTTCATAAAAATACTCGTGTCTCCCATAGGATAACATTGGGCTCGTTACTCGGGCCGAGTACACGAGTATCTCGGGATGCTCGGCCCTAGCTTCGAGCACCCGAGCATTTTAGTACTCGCTCATCACTATTTGTAGCGCCACCTTTTGCTGCGATTACAGCTGCAGTCTCCTGGGGTTTGTCTCTATCAGTTTTGCACATCGAGAGACTGAAATTCTTGCCCATTCTTCCTTGCAGAACAGCTGGAGCTCAGTGAGGTTGGATGGAGAGCGTTTGTGAACAGCAGTTTTCAGCTCTTTTCAGATTTTGCTTTATGTTTGGGATCATTGTCTTGTTGGAAGATAAATCTCCGTCCCAGTCTCAGGTCTTTTGCAGACTCCAACAGGTTTTCTTCCAGAATGGTCCTGTATTTGGCTCCGTCCATCTTCCCATCAATTTTAACTATATTCCCTGTCCCTGCTGAAGAAAAGCAGGCCCAAACCATGATGCTGCCACCACCATGTGTGACAGTGGGGATGGTGTTCTGAGGGTGATGAGCTGTGTTGCTTTTACGCCAAACATATAGTTTTGCATTGTGGCCAATAAGTTTGATTTTGGTTTTATCTGACCAGAGCCCCTTATTCCACATGTTTGGTGTCTCCCACTTGGCTTCTGGCAAACTTCAAACCAGACTTTTTATGGATATCTTTGAGGAATGGCTTCTTCTTGCCACTCTTCCATAAAGGCCAGATTTGTGCAGTGCACGACTGATTGTTCTCCTATGGACAGACTCTCCCACCTCAGCTGTAGATCTCTGCAGTTCATCCAGAGTGATCATGGGCCTTTTGGCTGCATCTCTGATCAGTCTTCTTCTTGTTCGAAATGAAAGTTTAGAGGGATGGCCGGGTCTTGGTAGATTTGCAGTGGTCTGATACTCCTTCCATTTCAATATTATCACTTGCACAGTGCTCCTTGAGATGTTTAAGAGTTGGGAAATCTTTTTGAATCCAAATCCAGGTTTAAATTTCACCACAACAGCATCTCGGACCTGCCTGGTGTGTTCCTTGGCCTTCATGATGTTCTCTGCACTTGAAACAGAACCCTGAGACTATCACAGAGCAGGTGCATTTATACGGAGACTTGATTACACACAGGTGGATTCTATTTATCATTACCAGTCATTTAGGATAACATTGGATCATTCAGAGATCCTCACTGAACCTCTGGAGTGAGTTTGCTGCCCTGAAACTAAAGAGGCCGAGTAATTCTGCACGCTCCACTTTTCAGTTTTTTATTTGTTAAAAAAGTTTAAAATATCCAATAAATTTCGTTCCACTTCACGATTGTGTCCCGCTTGTTGTTGATTTTTTTTTAATTAGAATTTATATCTTTATGTTTGAAGCCTGAAATGTGGCAAAAGGTTGAAAAGTTCAAGGGGCCGAATACTTTCACAAGGCACTGTATATTTATATATACACACACACACTTGAGACTGCTGTGGGTTGAATACACAATAGCTGTATATACAATAGAGAATACACAATAGAGACTGCTGTTGGCCATATAGAAAATTAAGATGGCTGGGGGCCATATAGACAATGGAGATGGCTGCAGGCCGAATACACAATAGAGAATATACAATAGAGATGGCTGCAGGCCGTATGCACAATGGAGACAACTGTGGGATGAATGCACAATGAAGACTGTTGCAGGACAAATGCACAATGGAGACTGCTGAGGGATGTAAGCACATTACAGACTGCTGTGGGACTTATGCACAGGGACCGCTGGCCGTATGCACAGAGACCGTCAGCCATATGTACAGAGACCACTGGCCATATGGAGAAACTGCCGGCTATATATCTTGTATACACAGCACTATACTGTATACACAGGTCTACACTATATACAGTTAGGGCCAGAAATATTTGGACAGTGACACAAGTTTTGTTATTTTAGCTGTTTACAAAAACATGTTCAGAAATACAATTATATATATAATATAGGCTGAAAGTGCACACTCCCAGCTGCAATATGAGAGTTTCCACATCCAAATCGGAGAAAGGGTTTAGAAATCATAGCTCTGTAATGCATAGCCTCCTCTTTTTCAAGGGACCAAAAGTAATTGGACAATGGACTCTAAGGGCTGCAATTAACTCTGAAGGCGTCTCCCTCGTTAACCTGTAATCAATGAAGTAGTTAAAAGGTCAGGGGTGGATTCCAGGTGTGTGGTTTTGCATTTGGAAGCTATTGCTGTGACCAGACAACATGCGGTCAAAGGAACTCTCAATTGAGGTGAAGCAGAACATCCTGAGGCTGAAAAAAAAGAAAACATCCATCAGAGAGATAGCAGACATGCTTGGAGTGGCAAAATCAACAGTTGGGTACATTCTGAGAAAAAAGGAATTGACTGGTGAGCTTGGGAACTCTAAAAGGCCTGGGCGTCCACGGATGACAACAGTGGTGGATGATCGCCGCATACTTTATTTGGTGAAGAAGAACCTGTTCACAACATCAACTGAAGTCCAGAACACTCTCAGTGAAGTAGGTGTATCTGTCTCTAAGTCAACAGTAAAGAGAAGACTCCATGACAGTAAATACAAAGGGTTCACATCTAGATGCAAACCATTCATCAATTCCAAAAATAGACAGGCCAGAGTTAAATTTGCTGAAAAACACCTCAAGAAGCCAGCTCAGTTCTGGAAAAGTATTCTATCGACAGATGAGACAAAGATCAACCTGTACCAGAATGATGGGAAGAAACAAGTTTGGAGAAGAAAGGGAACGGCACATGATCCAAGGCACACCACATCCTCTGTAAAACATGGTGGAGACAACGTGATGGCATGGGCATGCATGGCTTTCAATGGCACTGGGTCACTTGTGTTTATTGATGACATAACAGCAGAGAAGAGTAGCCGGCTGAATTCTGAAGTGTACCGGGATATACTTTCAGCCCAGATTCAGCCAAATGCTGCAAAGTTGATTGGACGGCGCTTCATAGTACAGATGGACAATGACCCCAAGCATACAGCCAAAGCTACCCAGGAGTTCATGAGTGCAAAAAAGTGGAACATTCTGCAATGGCCAAGTCAATCACCAGATCTTAACCCAATTGAGCATGCATTTCACTTGCTCAAATCCAGACTTAAGACGGAAAGACCCACAAACAAGCAAGACCTGAAGGCTGCGGCTGTAAAGGCCTGGCAAAGCATTAAGAAGAAGGAAACCCAGCGTTTGGTGATGTCCATGGGTTCCAGACTTAAGGCAGTGATTGCCTCCAAAGGATTCGCAACAAAATATTGAAAATAAAAATATTTTGTTTGGGTTATGTTTATTTGTCCAATTACTTTTGACCTCCTAAAATGTGGAGTGTTTGTAAAGAAATGTGTACAATTCCTACATTTTCTATCAGATATTTTTGTTCAACCCTTCAAATTAAACGTTACAATCTGCACTTGAATTCTGTTGTAGAGGTTTCATTTCAAATCCAATGTGGTGGCATGCAGAGCCCAACTCGCGAAAATTGTGTCACTGTCCAAATATTTCTGGCCCTAACTGTACATACAGTATATAGATACACTAATACAGCATGTAGTGTATACCTTTATATAAAGTATAGTGCTGTGTAGAGATAGATACATAGACACACAGACATACTGACTGACACACAGATAATTGAGCATAGTCACCAGCACCAGCAACAGCAGCTCCGTCCTGACTCCTTTGCATCCTGCCGGTGCCTGCATGACATCCAGTTTGTGGGCTGCAGCAATGATGGACAGGAGACGGGGCCCGCTGAAGAGGTGAGGTGGTGGGGCCCAGCAGTGATTGACCAGATAGGGGGACATACAAGAGGTTAGGGGGTGGGACCAGAGGAGATGGGAGTCTGCCTCCTCACCTCTCCTCTGGGTACCCTCTCTTGACAATCACCTGCGGACCCCTGGCAGCTGTCACACTAGTCAGGCCCTGTCGGTGACACTGACCATGGCTAATACTTGGCTCATGTATTAAAGCTCATTAAGTGGTTGAATATTGACTTTCCGGTGGACACTGTCACAGTGTTATAGAGATGATGTTTTTCTAGGTCACAGTTAGCTCCTCTATATGGCTACATGTGTTAATACAGTGTAATTTCATGCTGAGGACATAAAGAGATGATATTTCAGTCCTGGGACAGAGTCAATACTCACTTTGTACCAGGATTGTGTGCTCAGAGCTGTTTTTAGAAATACGGTTATATGTTAGTGAACATTGGTAACTTCCAGAGTCCTTTCCTGAGGCGTGAAGAATCACATACTCGTTGTTGTAGCTTTGACGTTCTACAGTTTGTGAGTTTTGGTAAAAGCTGTATGATGGACTAAAAGGCCATTCAGAAAACTGACACTCTATCGTCACATTGTCTCCTTCTTGAACTTTTTTTGGATGTATTTCAAGCTTTGGTTTCTGGAAGAATTCTAGAGCAAGGAAAAAAATAATGAAACATTGTGATAATTAGTAAGAAAATACACCATAAAGGTCACATATCGGTCTCAACCACGTGACCGGTTTACGTTTTTGCATCTTAATTTTTCCTTCCCTTCTTCCACGAGCAATAACGTTTTTATTTTTCCATCCGCATAGACATGTGAAGGCTGTTTTTTGGGGGGGGACAAGTTGTATTTTCAGAAATCTGAAAAAACAATTTTATTTGTTTTATGGCACCATTTTTCAAGGCTCGTAACGTTTTACATTTTTGGTCAATAGCAAAAAATAATCCCTTATGCAGCTCTAAGTAAGAAGCCTTTTTATTGATGCCATTTTGGGATAGATATGACATTTTGATAGCTAGTTACAGCATTTTTGTGACATCCTAATGCTGTTTTGTAGAATATTTACCTAAATTTTTTACGATCAATGCTGAAATAAAAATAAAAAGACAAATTATTAGAAATTAGGAAAATGGGAGAAACCTGCAGCTGTGTCTGAGACAGTCAAGACATTTGTATCATGTTCAGACACATTGTAGTAGTAACCAGTATGATCAAAATAACCAAGAGGACAGGACAATTCCTCAACATTAAATGAGTATGGAAGTGCCCGGACTAGCAGACAGATCCTCATGGGCGGTCCTAGTGATGTAATAGCTGCTGTAATAAGAATTATTGTACTAAAACAAGTCTTTTCAGGACCTTTCTTTGCAGCATCAAAGAAGATGAAAAAATTATGTGAGAATTAGACAGGGGTCTGATTCTATTGCATTGGGCAATTATAGAACATGTGCAATTATGTATTAGCCCAGGCACTCCCGCTACTAATAACAGTGCCACTGAGGAGGGTGGGGGAGGCCGCTGCTGCACGGGGGGCCATAGCTTAGCAGGCACTGCTGCTGCTCACCATCCCCCTATGCGCTCTTTCCTTGTGCCGTCTCTCCCCCTGTGCGTTCTCTCTATTTGTGCTGTCTCTCTCTGTGTGCTCTTTCTTCCCTTGTGCTATCGCTCTCCCTCTGTGCAATCTTTCTCCCATTGTGCTGTCTCTCCCATCTGCAAACTCTCTCTTCCCTTGTGATTTCTCTCCCCTGTGCACTCTCTTCTTGTGCTGTCTCTTCCCCTGTGCACTCTCAATTCCCCCTGTGCGCTCTCTCTCCCCTTGTGCTGTGTCTCTCCCCTGTTTGTTGTCTCTTCCCCCTGTGTGCTCTCTCTTCCCCCTGTGCGTTCTCTATTCCCCGTGTGATCTCTCTCCCACTGCGTACTCTCTCCCCATGTGCTGTCTCCCCCCTGTGCACTCTTGATTCCCAATGTGTGCTCTCTCTCCCTTGTGCACACTCTCTTCCCCCTGTGCTCTCCTTTCCCTTATGCTATCACCCTGTGCACTCTCTTTCCTCCCATTGTGCGCTGTCTCAGCCACCCCTGTGCGACATCACTGAAGAGCTATGGCGCCAGCTTGTGTTCCACAGTGTAATGCAAATGGGAAGAACTGCAGAAGCAGGATGGGTCCACCCCAAGGTTATGATTGAGCGGACCCTGGCGCAATGTCACGTGTTGACTGCCTTTGCAGTTCTAGAGTGTTGCAGCTGTGCTATTTGAGTTTTTTTCCTTAGGCGGCCGTCACACGCTGAGATATCTCGAGCGATATTGTAAGCGATCACGTGCACGCGCAATCGCTTACAATATCGCTCACATCGCTGGTGAGATGTCACACAGACAGACTCACCAGCGATGTGGAGCAGCGATCTCGCTCGTTACTATGGTACACATCGGGTAACTAGGCGCCGCGCGTCGCTTAGTTACCCGACGTGTACCATAGTTACCATCTCCCAGCATAGGCGCGGTCGCTGGGAGATGGATCATCGTGGTGTCATACACCACGATGATGCAGATCGTTGCATCGTTCATCGCTAGATCTGAGAACCGAACCTCAGATCAGCGATGTCACGATCAAGCGATTTACCATCGTAAATCGCTTGATTACATGCAACGATATCTTGCCCGATATCGCTTAAGCGATCAAAAAGGAGATCGCTTAAACGATATCGGGCAAGATATCGTTCCGTGTGACGGCCCCCTTAGTCTGCTCTGCGGCTCTGTAGGTGGAGATAAAGGTGAAGGGGTGTATCTGAGCTTTCTGTTCACCACCCCCTTAGTCTTAAGTAGTTCTGCTTCTCTCCACCAGAGGTCGCAAATTTAGTTAATTTCCGATCTAGGACCCATGCTGTGAAGTCGTTCTGTGCTGAGCTGTGCTGTTGCTGCCATTGACTTTCATTTGAAGCTGCTGGGTGTAGGTAGGGGCTCTTAGTATAGGGCTATTCAGGATCGAAGGGCTAGGGTGCATTTTTTTTAATATTGGATTTGTCATTTCTTTATTTTTCGCTTGTAGAAGAAGTGTAGTGTTGAAAAGATAAAAGTAGACTGTATAAAACCTTTCCATAAAATACAAGATATGAACAATAAGAAATAATAACAAGGAAAAATAGTTATATATGGATAAAAACAACAAAAGAAAGAAAAACTAAATCTAAACTTTATATTATTTTCCTAAGGACGGAGAGCCA
Source organism: Allobates femoralis (assembly GCA_033576535.1). Lineage (NCBI taxonomy): Eukaryota > Metazoa > Chordata > Amphibia > Anura > Aromobatidae > Allobates > Allobates femoralis. Next base: position 86,162,643 of record JARQOC010000012.1, read on the forward strand.
TTGTATATATGTTTTTTTTGTATATTATGGCATTGTCCTGTTGGTTTTAAAACTGAAAAAAATGTAATAAATTACTAAATGTTATAAAATAAAAAATTTTAATTTTCAAATGTAATCATGGAATCAAAAGGCTCAGTGAAGGAATGGTATAATCTGTTTACTACATGTAAAAAGGAGCATGTGTCCACCATTAAGAATTGAAGGACCAAACATTCCTGATAGAGTTAAGTTTTATCTTCTTATCCTACAGTCTTAAATTCTTCAGTAGTTTCATACATAATAAACAACCTAAAATGTTTTTTTAATGACTCAGGAGCAATTACCCATGAGCAGTGCCTAGTACATGGTTCACTTAGGGGGGGGATGACCCTTGGGTTTGGAGCCACTGTGCCACGGGCCCGGCTTATCCTGGAAGGCAGTAACTAAGAGACTTCCTGGTATTCATTAGAGCCTCAGATGTTGAGGATAGGCTGGACCACAGGTAGTCACCAGGTACCACTTATGGGGCCGTCCCCACACCAGCAGCAATCTCACCGACGGGTCTAGGCAGGCAAATGAGGTATGGAGGGTGCAGGTGTCGAGCCCCAGGCCCTGGGGTACTCGGGTATCAGGCTTGGTGGGCATTTTCACGGGGATGTCATGGGTGGCAGCGCCTGAGCCTGTGGCCTGGGTGACACTTCAATAAGGATGTATGTACAGGGGATTAGAGTTTGTTGTTGTCACGTGACACCACCTGTAGTACCTGGTGATAGGTCAGCAGCGCCGCCGCAGTCCTTCGGAGAGCAATGGTAATGTGGCTGGGATGGCAAAGCTCCCTACAGGTGGAGTTGGGCCTCCGGGGCAGCGTGGAGTGAAGGGGCAGCTTGGAGAGGGACTTGAGGTCAGGGTAGGGAGTGGTGGAGCAGTCTATATGGGCACCGGGAATGGAGAGGAGTGACACACACACTGTAGAAAGTCTCTTTTACCTTTTTACTGGTGGTATTAGCAGGTAAAGACATCCAGGGCACTGTCGGGTGACCAGGTGCACAATGAGTCTCCACAACAAGTGGGTATAAGGCCTCCTCAGCCTCTCTGCAGTTACTGAAGCCCTGTCTGCATGCAGCCAGACTGGCCTCTGTACTTCCTCTGGTCCTCTCTCTCTCCTCCTGCGCGGTGCACAGGGTTACCCTCTCTGACCACTGCTTTGTGATTCCTCACTATGATGTCTGGCTCCCTCTTTCTGGGTACGCAGGGGGATCGGGTGACTGAAGTCTACATGGTGTGACAGGATTTTCTGCAGTCTTGGAGTAATCTTGCAGGTGCAGACCCCCAAAGTCCGGTACGTCTAGGGTGAACCTCCACCGGTTCCTCACTCCCTTGGCTCTGCTCCTTGCCTTCTGTCCCAACTCCTAGGCTTGGCTCCACATAGAAGGGCCACTATGGGTTACTGGTTTGGGCCTAACCGCAGCAACGATCACCAGGACGTCTTCGCAGCTCTCCTAGCATCTGCACACTCTATCTAACTCCTCCCCCAGCAGCAGTATTTATAGGGGATCTCACCTAAAGTCAGTGAGTGTAGCTCCCTCTACTGTGCCGCGGTGGAAGGTGTTGCATGTAGTAGGTACCTGCTGTGGAAACCCAGCTGTGCTGTAGGGATGGCTGTGGCTACCTGTGTGAGCAGGGAGCCACACAGGCAAGGATGAAGTCAGTTGGTGCATGGTCAAGGCAGGCCGGACAGGGTCAGAATGCTAAGTCTGAGAAGTCAGATAAAACGAGGAATGAGCCGGGTTGGTAAAAAGAAAGACTATATGGCCATACACCAGGGTGGAACTCTAGGAACAGAAAGCACCTAGGAACATACTTCAAGCACCAAATGGAGAAATGAGTAAACTGGCACAGAGGTCCCATGGTGTAACAGGGGCTTTTGCAGGACTTAATCAACAACCTATGACAAATCATTGAGCATACTTACAGATGAGGCTGATAAGGGCCAAGCTGGACATACTGTGCTTGCAGTGTGCGCTCATGCAGTTCTCAGCCCTCTTCGTAGAGTCTCACTGATAGTCTCACTTCCTCTTTTTAAACATGTCTGAGGTGATGGAAGAAAGGAAGAATATTTTTGGAACTCAACATTACTTCTCAAGAATAAGTGCATAATAAAAATCAAGTATTTGGGTAATTCTAGTCTTTCACAGGGTTCCACAGCAAAAACTAACCCAAGTGTGAATTTAATAATGGATATCTATGGAACTGCATGTGTGGGACACACTGCCAATCTCACGCTTTCATTCACAAAGTCAAAGTTAAATGATAAAACCCCTTTGTGTGTGTTTTTTCCCTAAATGAATGCAGTTTTTGGCTAAATTATTTTTTTGACCATTTAATATCTTTTGTCTGGAACTCCAGAGAACATTTTATTGGGGAATTAAACAGAAGTTGTGAGATTTCTATGTTTGTGTTGTTGAATGTTGCTCTTTATCTCTTCTCTTTGTTATATTTATTGTGGTATATGTTCTCCAGGAGACCACTAAAATAAAATTTAATGGGATAAAAAACGGGAAATACAAAGCATTGCCAAATTAGATGGCGCTAAGAGATGTAAGAGGGGAGGGAGTAGAAAGGTGGAACCTCATGGGAGGAGTTTACTGTGAAGCTCTGTATTCAATATATTCAATTGACTGATAGTTTTTATTGGGTTTTGCTGTAAAAAAGGTGTTTCTTGTTTTTCTTAACATGTTAATGGGACTGTATAACTTTTCAATCTTTTGGCAGAGTTAGTAGATGGCTTCCAATTCTGCAGCATGAAATGATTATACTGCGGAGATGCGGAAGTGCGGTAAGCCACTCCGCAGATGAAATAACACTGCGATCAAGTGAAGCATAGTGGGCATGAGATTTCTAGAAATCCCATCCATTGTGCTGGTACTGTACTGTACTTTTTGTATGCAGCAGTAATACACTGCGTCCAAAACGCTGCAAACAATGATCATGTGCACACACCCTAAGAAATTGACCTGATATCTGGGGTGGTCAATAATATGGATCAAGAAGAGTCAAGGTGATAATGACCAAAGTCTGCTAGGCATCTTGCCTTGGGAGGAATAGATACGCCCTCTTGGTGGCTCTCATCAATTAGCATTATATCATTTTAAGGGTTTTAATAACTTTCCATCATACATTTATGGCTTAAAATAATTTTGAAATATGGATCCATTAAAAATGTTTTAACCATTTGGCTTCTACAGCCTTTATGCAACAGAGTACATAAAGATAATTTCCTTATGTGATTGGTTGGGCTCATTTTGCTTTGGGTGGAGTAGATCTGCCTTATTGGTGGCTCTCATCTAAAGGATTTGGATAACGTTGGAGGTAATTTCAATAATAAATTTAAGGCTAAAATTAATTTTTGAATATGGATCCATCAAATATGTTTTGATTATTTTACTTCTACGGCTTTCATGCATCACAGTACATAGAGTTAATCTCTTTATGTGATTGGGTAGGTGCATTTTAGACTTTGCCCTGAAGCTTTCAAAGTTAGTAGTGATAGCTCAGAGCTAGAAAGTAATAACCTAAATACATTTTCGCCATGCACTTCTACTTAGGGGAAGTAATATTGAGAACCACAAATAAGTTCTTTCTTCCATCGCTCGTATATTGGTAAAGTGATGGGAAAGAGGAAGTGAAATTATCAGTGAGCATCTGCCGAGAAAGCCGAGAAGACGCTAGCACACGGCACACAATGCCCGTCCTGGCCCTCATCACCCTCACCGGTAAGCAGAGATACCCTCAACTATCTTTATATGTTATTATTATTGTGCTCTGGGGGAATCGCTCTGTCCTGGTCATCAAAGGTTTTTATTTTCGTACTCCAATTTTATTAATATATCTAGGTGTTTTGTGAGAAAGTTTGTAGTTTAGGGAACTAGTCAAGGTTTGGGGAGTCTTCATCTTCCGACAGGTTGTCCTATTCTGGGTGACAGTAGACCCTTGGATATTTTCTGAGGACTCATTGCCACACAATAAAAGAAAGGCGTATGGATCTACCTGTAGCCGAGCATTTTTGTAGCTCTGACCACAGCATAACAGATATGAGGCTGCTCGTTTTAAATAGTAACTTCAAATCTCAGAAAGAGACAAGAATTTGGGAATACAAATTGATAACGACCTTTGACACAATCAAAACAGGGATAAACATTTCAAAAACTCATGTGTTCACCTGGTTTGCTAGTTATGCATGTTATGTTTGACAGCCTATGTGGCGTTAGTCATATGTTAATTGGCAGGCTGGTTTGTGAACGTATGTGGGAACAATAAAAGTATCTGATATACTTTTCAAGGGTTAATGTTACTTAGCATAGATGATTCATACCAATTCAATGTGACAGATGATGAACTGTGCTGTCTCTTACAGTTGCTTTGTATATACAGTTGAAACCAGAAGTTTACACTCTATATAAACACATACATGTTTTTCTCATTTTCTGACATGAAATCAGAATAAACCATTTCCGTTTTTTTAGGTCAATTAGCATAAATATTAATAATTGCCAAATGCCAGAATAATGGGAGAGAGAAGGTTTTTAGGCATTTGCATTACTTTCTGGCAAGTCACAAGTTTACATACACTAAAATTACAATGCCTTTAAAAAAATTGGGACAGCCCATATGATGTCATATGTTAGGAAGATTCTGATAGGTTTATTAGCAACATCTAAGTTAATTAGAGACACACCTGTGGATGTATTTTAATGCACACCTGAAACACACCACTTATTTGTGTAGCATCATGGGAAGGTCTAAAGAAATCAGCCTAAATATGTGGTAGAGAATTGTGGACTTGCACAAGTCTGGTTCATCCGTGGGTGCAATTTCCAGATACCTGAATGTGCATCTGTATAAACAATTATACACAAGGAATGTCCAGCCATCAAACCAATCAGAAAGGAGACAGGTTCTGTGTCCCAGAGATGAACGTGCTTTAGTCCGACATGTGCATATCAACCCAAGAACAAAAGCAAAAGACCTTGTGAAGATTATGGTGGAAGCTGGTAAGATTGTGGTATTATCCACAGTGAAATGAGTACTGTATCAACATGGGCTGGAAGGCCCCTCTGCCAGGAAGAAGCCATTACTCCAAAAGAAACATTAAAAAGCCAGAATGATTTTTGCAAATGCACAAAGTAACAAAGACCTAGATTTTTGGAGACGTTCTGTGGTATGACAAAACTAAAATTGAACTGTTTGGCCATAATGACCATTGTTATGTTTGGAGGAAAAAGGGAGAAGCTTGGAAGCCTAAGAACATCATCCCAACTGTGAAACACAGGGGAGGCAGCATTATGTTGTGGGGTTGTTTTGCTGCAGGAGGGACTGGTGCACATCACAAAATAGATGGCATCGTGAAGAAAGAAGATTATGTGACAATACTGAAGCAACATCTCAAGACGTCAGCCAGGAAGTTAAAGCTTTGGTGGAAATGGGTCTTACAAATGGACAATGACCCAAAGCAACTGCCAAACTTAAGGATAACAAGGTCAGTGTTTTGGAGCAGCCATCACAAAGACCTGATCTCAATCCTATTGAAAATTCATGGGTAAAGCTGAAAAGGCTGCGAGCAAGGCGACCTACAAATACGGCTCAGTTACACAGCTCTGTCAGGAGGATTGGGCCCAAATTCCTACCAACTGTTGTGAGAATCTTGTGGAAGGAGATCCAAAACATTTGACCCAAGTCATACAGTTTAAGGGTAATGGTACCAAATACCGTATATACTCGTGTATAAGCCGAGTTTTTCAGCCCAAAAAATGGGCTGAAAAGTCCCCCCCTCGGCTTATACACGGGTCAATACGGTAATCCTATGGTGGGAGGGGGCGCGGGGGTGGGGGGGCGCTGCGCAGTATTTCTTACCTTGTCCCCCGTTCTGCAGTGCTTTCCGGTGTCCTCCGTGCTCCGTTCCCGGTCTGCTGGGCCTTGTGGTTCCTCCTGGTTCCTCATCCTTCGGTTCTATCATGGGGGCTGCCATCTTGGGTCTTCTCTCCGCCCCCGGCCAGTGATGTCAGAGCAGGCCGCGCTGTGATTGGCTAGCACTTGTGATCACATGTCACGGGTGCTAGCCAATCACAGCGCGGCCTGCTCTGACATCACTGGCCGGGGGCGGAGAGAAGACCCAAGATGGCAGCCCCCATGATAGAACCGAAGGATGAGGAACCAGGAGGAACCACAAGGCCCAGCAGACCGGGAACGGAGCACGGAGGACACCGGAAAGCACTGCAGAACGGGGGACAAGGTAGGAAGCTGTGTGATTGTGTAGTTTTGTAATGATGTGTATGTAGTAGTGTGCATATATAAGCTGTATTGTGGGTGCTGGTATATACTATGTGCTGACTGTATATCCTACTGGGTTGTAATAGCCTGGCTGACAATATACATACCACTGGGGCTGTATATACTCTGGGGCTGGATACTACCACTGGGCTGTATATACCTTGGCTACTGATACTACCACTGGGGCTGTATATACCTCTGGGGCTACTGGATACTACCACTGGGGCTGTATATACCTTGGGCTACTGGATACTACCACTGGGCTGTATATACCTCTGGGGCTACTGATACTACCACTGGGGCTGTATATACCTCTGTGGCTACTGTACTACACGGGGCTGTATATCCTCTAGGCTACTGTACTACCACTGGGGCTGTATATACCTGTGGGGCTGCTGGATACTACCACTGGGGCTGTATATACCTCTGGGCTGCTGGATACTACCACTGGGGCTGTATATACCTCTGGGGCTACTGGATACTACCACTGGGGCTGTATATACCTCTATGGCTACTGTATACTACCACTGGGGCTGTATATACCACTGGGAGGCTGCTGTATACCACACTGCTGGGGGCTGTATACCTGTGCTGGGGTCCACCCTCGGCTTATACACGAGTCAATAGGTTTTCCCAGATTTTGGGGGCAAAAGTAGGGGGTCGGCTTATACACGGGTCGGCTTATACACGATGTGGTAACACGCTCTGGGATCGCCTTTACTGGGACCGAAGGGCCCGTAGCTTTTGGGAATCACTCAGTCCAACATCAGAGATTCAGATGCAAACAGCACTGGGTCCGATTTATTCAGGTGATAGCAACACAGAAAGCAAATAAAACAGCAACAAAATAAATCCTTGCCTGTCCGGCTCTAACTAAACAGGACGAAATCCTAGCTACAGACTGGAGGGCTTCTCCCTTCCAGTCAAACCCATATAACCATTGAGCACATGTCTTCACTCACGTGCGTCTTCATCCACAGAGAGGCTTTCTGTGTTCCCAGGCTGAGTCCCCTGCCCAGCATGGCATGTCCTGCTTCCCTCTGCAGGATATCGGGAGAGACACACCATGTGTCCTCCACCTTTGCAGGCTTGTGCAAAACTGGCCTCTTCACACAGGTGCAATCCAGTGTGTTTTGTAAATTACTCCTTCACACAGAACTCAGCTTTCATCAGCAGCAGTTAACCCCATGTGTGCTGCTACTGAGCCAACCTGCATTTACCCTGTGCATATGTTGCAGGGTTTAGCAATCCCACATTAACGTCGGTCACGTGAGTCATGCCAGCCACGTGCCATAGCGCCGGCATGCCTCACAACGAGTATATACGGTACTAATGAAAATGCATGTAAACTTCTTGTTTCAACTATATTATCAATTTTTGCAGTTCCTACTAGGATTTGTCTTAAAATAACAGAAATGTGAAAGTCTCAGACACGGCTGCGGTTTTCTCCCATATTTATATTTTCTAATAATTTGTATTTTTCTTTTGTATTTCAGCATTGATAATGGAAAATTCAGGTAAATATTCAACCATTGAGTATTAGAATGTATTAGAGGAAAATGTATGTAACTAATTGGCAATTTTACTTATTGTACAGTATACACTGAACTCTGAATGTGCAGTAAACATCTGTGCTCCCCATAGTGTCACCTACAGGTAGTCAGAATATATAAGTAAGCTTCTGAAATATTTTGAAATTTTGTAAATCGGTTCAAAATTTGTGTACGGCAGAAGCAGAGCAACATTCATGGTCAAATGGCACAAAGTGACTGGGGCAAAGCTGACGACCTCACAGAGGAATTGGTGCTGTAGTATAAGGGGTGTGGCCTCGTGTGAGGTCATTATATCAGTGATGTCATCACCAGGGGGTGGGGCTGACTCCTCTCACACATGTATACAGGCTGGTTGTCAGCAATAATAGATGAGGGGCTGGTGCTGTAGTATAATGGGTGTGGTTTCATGTCTGATGTCATTATATCAGTGATGTCATCAAAAGGGGGCAGGGCTGACACCTCTCACACATGTAGATAGGCTGGTTGTCAGTAGTAATAGATGAGGAGCTGGTGCTGTAGTATAAGGGGTGTAGCCTCATGTCTGATGTCATTATATCAGTGATGTCATCACCAGGGGGCGGGGCTGACACCTCTCACACACGTATACAGGCTGGAAGTCAGCAGTAATAGATGAGGAGCTAAACCTGCAGTATAAGGGGTGTGGTCTCATTAGTGATGTTATTATATCAATGGTGTCATCACCAGGGGGCAGGGCTGACACCTCTCACACATGTAGATAGGCTGGTTGTCAGTAGTAATAGATGAGGAGCTGGTGCTGTAGTATAAGGGGTGTGGTCTCATGTGTGATGTCATTATATCAGTGATGTCATCACTAGGGGGCGGGGCTGACACCTCTCACACGTATACAGGTTGGTTGTCAGCAGTAATAGATGAGGGACTGGTGCTATAGTATAAAGAGTGTGGTCTCATGTCTGACCTCATTATTATATCAGTGTCATCACCAGGGGACGGGGCTGACAACTAGTAATGGGCGAATCTAAACTGTAAATTTCGGGGCCTGTGCCGAACACCTAGTGCTCAAGTGCAGATCCCGAACACAAACTTCCCTTGTTACAGTTTGGGTTCAGGTTCGAGGGCGAGTGGCTGTAAAAGAAAGAAGATGGTTATTAAACCGCATTATTCGTACCATGTCCCAACATGTCTACTTCTGGGGCCGCTCATTAACTTCTGGGATATTCACTGCAGAGGGAACCAACAACCAATCACAGTTGCGGTCACAGAGAATGGGCTTCTGTGATTGGCTGTTAGAGTAATGTGGAAACTGCCCATACATTTTAGATGCTAGAATGTATGGGTTGGTTTCAGGTTGCTCCAGAAGACAATCACAGATGCCCATTCTCTGTGACAGCATCTGTGATTGACTGTTGGGCGCCTCACCAATAGACTACAGGGCCACCATCAGGGCATGAATGGTGTGACTCCTGTGAGGAGTTCTGCAATGGTTGGCAGGAGAGGGGGCCCACAGGAGCAGTGAAAGGTGGGGCCCATTCACCTGCAGGCCCCACCCCCTAACCTCTTGAATGGGTCATTCATCACCAGCCCACAGGCAGCCGAGGCAGAGGGGGCCGACCTGGCTGAGACTGACATCTTCAGTGATGTCAGTCTCGGCTAGGTTTGTACTGCGCATGCATCCAATAGGCTGATATGTGTAGTAACAAACGGAAGTCACCGCACAACGCGGGTGTAAGCAAGATGTGAAGGACGGAGCTGCTGGGTGGTGAGTATGATGTGTGTGTGTCTGCCTGTCTGTGTGTCTGTCTGTATGTCTCTGTCTGTGCATCTCTGTCTTTCTCCACACAGAACTATACTGCATATACAAGTCCATACTACATGCTGTATTAGTATGTCTATACTGTATGTATACAGTTGTGGCCAAAAGTATTGACACCCCTGCAATTCTGTCAGATAATACTCAGTTTCTTCCTGAAAATGATTGCAATCACAAATTCTTTGGTATTATTATCTTCATTTAATTTGTCTACAATGAAAAAACACAAAAGAGAATGAAGCAAAAAGCAAAACATTGATCATTTCACACAAAACTCCTAAAATGGGCCGGACAAAAGTATTGGCACCCTGAGCCTAATATTTGGTTGCACAACCTTTAGCCAAAATAACTGATCAACCGCTTCCGGTAACCATCAATGAGTTTCTCACAATGCTCTGCTGGAATTTTAGACCATTCTTCTTTGGCAAACTGCTCCAGGTCCCTGATATTTGAAGGGTGCCTTCTCCAAACTGCCATTTTTAGATCTCTCCACAGGTGTTCTATGGGATTCAGGTCTGGACTCATTGCTGGCCACTTTAGAAGTCTCCAGTGCTTTCACTCAAATCATTTTTCTAGTGCTTTTTGAAGTGTGTTTTGGGTCATTGTCCTGCTGGAAGACCCATGACCTCTGAGGGAGACCCAGCTTTCTCACACTGGGCCCTACATTATGCTGCAAAATTTGTTGGTAGTCTTCAGACTTCATAATGCCATGCACACGGTCAAGCAGTCCAGTGCCAGAGGCAGCAAAGCAACCCCAAAACATCAGGGAACCTCCGCCATGGTTGACTGTAGGGATCATGTTCTTTTCTTTGAATGCCTCTTTTTTTCTCCTGTAAACTCTATGTTGATGTCTTTGCCCAAAAAACTCTACTTTTGTCTCATCTGACCAGAGAACATTCTTCCAAAACGTTGTAGGCTTTCTCAGGTAAGTTTTGGCAAACTCCAGCCTGGCTTTTTTATTTCTCGGGGTAAGAAGTGGGGTCTTCCTGGGTCTCCTACCATACAGTCCCTTTTCATTCAGACTCCGACGGATAGTACGGGTTGACACTGTTGTACCCTCGGACTGCAGGGCAGCTTGAACTTGTTTGGATGTTAGTCAAGGTTCTTTATCCACCATCCGCACAAATTTGCGTTGAAATCTCTCGTCAATTTTTCTTTTCCGTCCACATCTAGGGAGATTAGCCATAGTGCCATTGGCTTTAAACTTCTTGATGACACTGCGCACGGTAGACACAGGAACATTCAGGTCTTTGGAGATGGACTTGTAGCCTTGAGATTGCTCATGCTTCCTCACAATTTGGTTTCTCAAGTCCTCAGACAGTTCTTTGGTCTTCTTTCTTTTCTCTATACTCAATGTGGTACACACAAGGACACAGGGCAGAGGTTGAGTCAACTTTTATCCATGTCAACTGGCTGTAAGTGTGATTTAGTTATTGCCAACACCTGTTAGGTGCCACAGGTAAGTTACAGATGCTGTTAATTACACAAATTTGAGAAGCATCACATGATTTTTCTAACAGTGCCAATACTTTTGTCCACCCCCTTTTTTATGCTTGATGTGGAATTAGATCCAATTTGGCTTTAGGACAATTATTTTTGTGTTTTTTTCATTGACGACAAATTAAATGAAGATAATAATACCAAAGAATTTGTGATTGCAATCATTTTCAGAAAGAAACTGAGTATTATCTGACAGAATCTCAGGGGTGTCAATACTTTTGGCCAACACTGTATATTGTGGATCTGTATATACAGTATAGTTCTGTGTAGAGAAAGACAGAGACGCACAGAGACACACAGACAAGATATACAGCCGGCAGTGTCTAATGTGTATACGGCCGTCAGTTTCTAATGTACATACGGCAGCAGTCTCTGATGCGTATGACCAACAGTCTCTAATGTGTATATGTTCTGCAGCAGTCTCCATTGTGCATGCAGCCTGCAGCAGTCTCTATAATGTATTCGCTATTGTGTATAGAGCCTGCAGCAGTCTTTATTGTGTATTCTCTTCTGTGTACAGCCAGCAGCAGTCCCTATTGTGGATTCTCTATTGTGTATACAGCCAGCAGCAGTCTCTATTGTGTATTCTCTATTGTGTACACAACCAGCAGCAGTCTCTATTGTGTATACAGCTTTTGTGTATTCAGCCCAAAGCAGTCTCACTTCTGTGTGTATATATTATTATAATTGTTAGTATTATTATTTATTGATATAGCGCCATTAGATTCCATGGCGCTTTACATATGGAAAGGGCAGACCATGACAAGTACAATGTGTATTGACAAACGAGACGTACAGGTATAGGAGGGGAGGGGATCCCATAAGGGCTCACAGTCTACGAAGGAAAGGTGGGGATACAGTAGGAGGGGATAGAGCCGAATGTGAGACGGTGCGGTGGACCAGGTCTCAATGCAGGTTGTATTCTTGTCAGAAGAGGTGGGTCTTCAGGTTCCTTTCGAAGGTTGCCAGGGTTAGTGAGTGTCTGATGTGTTGGAGGAGAGAGTTCCAGAGTATAGCGGATGCATGGGACAAATCTTGAATGCGGTTGTGAGAGGAGGAAATAAGAGAAAAGGAGTTCTTGGGATGATCGCAGGTTGCGTGAGGGTAGGAATCGGGAGACCATGTCAGAGATTTATGGATTGGACAGGTTGTGGATGGCTTTGTATGTCATGGTTAGGGTTTTGAACTGGGATCTGAGAAGTGGCGGGCCAGTGAAGGGCTTGGCAGAGGGGAGAGACAGGGGAGTAGCGGGGAGACAGGTGAATTAATTGGGCAGCAGAGTTGAGGATAGATTGGAGAGGTGCGAGGGAGGTAGCAGGAGGCCGGTGAGCAGGAGGTTGCAGTAGTCGAAGCACGAAATGATGAGAGCGTGAACAAGTGTTTTAGCAGTGTCGTGGTCAAGGAAAGTGCGGGTCTGAGATGTGTTTTTGAGCTGGAATCGGGAAGGAGGTGGCGAGGGCTTGGATGTGAGGTTTGAAGGAGAGGGAAGAGTCGAGGATTACCCTGAGGCACTTGGCATGGGGAACTGGGGAGAGTGAGCAGCCGTTGACATTGATGGATAGGTCTGGTAGAGGGGGGAGCAACTTGAGGGGAAGACGATGAGCTCAGTTTTGTCCATGTTCAGTTTGAGAAAGTGAGTGAAGAAGAAGGATGAGATGGCGGACAGGCATTGTGGAATCTTGGATAGTAGGAAGGTGACTTCCAGTTTAGAAAAAGAGCAGGGCTGCACACAGGATAAACATGCTCATTCCATTTATTGCATCACAGGGGTGTTACAGGTGGGGGTGCATGGGAAGGAGGACCGGGTAGCCCTGATGGTACATCAAATGTTTCACGCTCAGCTGGCGCTTCTGCGGTACAATCCTCAAAAATGGGTGGGTACAATACTCATTATAAACCCACCTCTTGTGACCTCATGGTAATCAGTTGCCTGGTAACCAGGAAACAACATTAAATATTGAAGCTGATTTTACACTATTTAAAGTGACAGTGCTAGAAAGTGCAAATGAACATTAAAATACCTTAAAAAGACCTCAAAAAGTCCTAATCGTATAGCAATATCGCCTAATCCTATATATTCATTACATATATTCATAAATTCATACAACCGCATATATAGTAGGAAGGTGATGTCAGGCCCAGACAGATACATCTGGGTGTCATCGGCATAGAGATGATGCTTAAGGTCTTGGGACTCAATGAGTTGTCCCAGATGTAGATGGAGAAGAGTAATGGTCCCAGAACTGAGCCTTGGGGGAAAAAACCGACGGATAGGGGGTATGGCAAAGAGGAGGTGTTGGAGTGGGTGATGCTGAAAGTCCGGTCCGTTAGATATGAGGAGATCTAGGAGAGGGCTAGGTCAGTGATGCCAAGAGATTCTAGAATCTACAGTAGTAGGGAATGGTCTACGGTCTTGAAGGCGGCAGATAGAGGAGATGGAGGAGGACGGAGGAGGACGGAGTAGTGTCACTTGCTCTTGGTGGTCAGTAGGTTGTTGATCACTTTAGTTAAGGCTGTTTCAGGGGAGTGATGGGATCTAAAGCTGGCTTGTAGGCGGTCAAAGAGGGAGCAGGAGGAGAGGTGGGAGGACAGTTCGGACAGGACATGTTGTTCAAGTAGTGTTGAGGCAAAGGGGAGAAGGGATATGGGGCAATAGTTAGAGGCAGATGCTGGGTCAAGGGAAGGTTTTTTGAGGATGGGTGTAGGTGTTTTTGAAGGATGAGGGGAAGACTCCGGTAGTGAGTGATAAGTTGAAGAGATAGGTTAGGGCAGGGATGAGGACTGTAATGAGGTTCAAGATGAGATGGGGGGGAGTAAGTCGAGGGTACAGGTGGTGAGGTGAGATCATGACAGAGGGGAGGAGAGTTGATCTTCTGTCGTGGTGGAAAAGCTTCCTTTGGATGAGGAGGGCTGGACGGTAATGGGGGAGGGTCGAGGGGACAGCAGGTCAAAGATTTCTCTGAGTTTGTCGACCTTCCATTGGAAGAAGGAGGCAAAGGAATCGGCAGAGATGAGGGGAGAGGGAGGAGGTGCAGGGGACGGAGTAGAAAATTGAAAGTTTTGAACAGTTATTTGGGGTTGTGGGACAGGGTGGTTATTAGAGATGAGAAATAGGCTTGTTTTGAGGTGGTGAGTGCGGCCTTAAATTTAGTGAGGGACTGTTTGTACTTGGTGAAGTGCACCATGGAATGGGATTTCTTTCATCTCCCTTTGCCATCCTGGATGCCCGACGCAATTCTTTAGTGAGGGTGGTGAGCCATGGTTGCCAGTGTGTGCGGGTTTTCTTGTATGTGAGGGGGGCGGCCTGATCGAGGGCTTTAATTATTGTAATGTTATAGAGTATGGCAGCAGCGTCAGATTCATGTGAGGAAGCTATGTCTGCAAGAGGGAGAAGGGACTCAGAGAATGAATGAAAGTCAATAAGTTTAAGGTTTCTGCGGGGTGAGTGAGTTTCCAGAGAGGAGAAGGTGTGGTGGGAGGGGAGAGTGAGGAGAATGTCAGCAGGCTGTGGTCGGATAGGGGGAGGGGTAAGTTTGAGAGATCAGTGAGGGAACATAGGCGAGTGAAGACAAGGTTGAGCACATGGTTATCCTTGTGAGTGGCTGAGGGGGTCCATTGGGAAAGCGGAAAGGAGGTAGTCAGTGATAGGAGTCTTGAGGCAGCAGGGTGAGGGGTGTCAATGGGGATGTTGGAATTGCCCATGATGATAGTGGGGATGTCAGAAGAAAGGAAGTGGAGAAGGCAAGCGGTGAAATGGTCAAAAAAGGTGGGGGTGGATCCTAGGGGGCGGCAGATGAAGGCCAGCTGAAGGTTGCAGGGTAAGAAGATGCGGACAGAGTGCACCTTGAAGGAGGGGAGGGAGGCAGTAATTGGAGTGAAGGAGAAGCTGTCGGACAGGAGCAAGCCGACACCTCCGCTGTGCTTGCTGCTGGGGCTGGGAAAGAGTGAGTCCGCCATAAAAAGAGTGCAGTGGGGGAGGTGATGTCAGAGGGGGTGAGCCATGTTTTGGTGATGCCAAGGAATGAGAATTTGTTGGTGTGAAGAGGTCGTGGATGAATGAGAGTTTGTTGCAAACCAAGCGAGTGTTCCAAAGTGCTCCAGGAAGGGGGACTGGTGGACGGGGGGCTGGGTGGATTGGTGTAAGGTTGTGAGAGTTGCAGTCGTTTGTGGTGGGGAGTGGGTGTGGGTTAGAGGTGATTGAGGAGATGTGGGGGGGGGGACCAGGATTAGGGGATATGTCACCTGCGAGTAGGAGAAGTAGCGAGAGGATTAGAAGGTGGGGGCAGGAGAGTTTTCTTGGTGGGCATGTGTGTCTGGAGATGAGGGACTGTGTGTGAAGGAACAGTTCGGAGGAGGGGGTAAGGTGAGTGTGTAGGATGGAGGGAGAGATCACTGCTTCCTTAGTAGGTGGGTGGATAGGCAGGGTTAGTAGGAAGTGAAGCAAAGTGGGGGTGAAGGTAAAAAGAAAAGGAAACATTGTAGGTATTAGCTATAGATGCAGCTCATCAAGGTAAGATATAGCAGGGGGAGAGATGTGGCTGGGATGGGGTGCTATCGGGGTGACATGCAGTCAGGGCAGCCAGGGATGAGATGGAGTCAGAGATGAAGTGTAGCCAGGGATGAGATGTAGTTGGGGATGAGGTCCAGGCAGGGGTGAGATGTAGCCAGGGATAAGATGTAGCGGGGATGAGATGTAGCCAAGAGGAGCGCGGAGATGAGCAAGGTAAATGAGGTCGTGTTAGGGTGCTGGGCATAGGGATGGGATGCAGCCAGGGATGAGGAGCAGCCAGGGGTGAGATGCAGTCAGGGATGAGATGTAGTCAGGGATGAGATGTAACCATGGATGAGGTGCAGCCAGGGATGAGATGACACCAGGGATGAGATGCAGGCAGGGATGAGGTGTGGCCAGGGATGGGATGCAGCCAAGGGATGAGAAGCAGCCAGGGATGAGATGCAGTCAGGTATGTGGTGCAGTCGAGGATGGGATGCAGCCAGGGATGAGATGTATCCAAGGATAAGATGCAGTCAGAGATAAGATGCAGCCAGGGGTGAGATGCAGCCAGGTGAGAGATGCAGGTAGGAATGAGATGTATCCAGGGATGAGATGCAGCCAGGGATGAGATGCAGCCAGGGATGAGATGCAACCAGGGATTAGCTGTATCCAGGGATTAGATGCAGCCAGGGATGAGATGTATCCAGGAATGAAATGCAGCCAGGGATGAAATGTATCCAGGGATTAGATGCAGCCAGGGATGAGATGTATCCAGGAATGATATGTAGCCAGGGATGAGATGCAGCCAGGGATGATATGGAAGCCAGAGGTGATAACAGAGTATTGGAGTCAGGGTAGGTGGCCCATTCCGGTCCATCTGGAGGCTCAGGGGGCAGTTATATCTTTTCCCGCCATATTATCAATTATGGAACCCTCATATGGCACACAGGGTTGATCTCTTCCCAGCTTGCCTCATCTGAAGGGGCAGAGATATTATCATGTTCCTCTATGGAGGACTGGACAGGTAATAATGGGCTTCGGTCTCCCCCTCCACCCAAATCTGAGGTCCCTGGCCGTATGACCTGCATTGGGGATCTCCCTTGTCTCCCCTGGACCTTCCGTCTCCATGATCTGGTGCCATTTTCCCTCCATCAGCCTGCTGGATCCTCTCGTCTGTACTCCCTCGCTGCGTTCCGGGTTTACTGCAGCCTGTCCTTCTTCTCCCCTTGTGCTGTTAGTGGCACTGCTCCTGTGTTGGTGGGTCTTTCCATGGTGTGGCTCCCAGTCTCCGCGGCCATCTTGGATTTGCTCTTCCTGGCGGGGATCCATGCGCTTTCTAAGAAATACTGCTGGATGGACGTCCCAGGGTTTGTACAAGCTTGCGGTGTGTGTTCCTGAGGTTTCCCCGATCTCCTCCCTCTCATATTTTGTAAAACGAAGATGTCTGCTGAGTTATAAGCTGCTGATTATAGGTTCAGGAGTGGGAGATAGTTTGGCATCCCTGTGACCAGGGTGGCCACATAGGGAACTGCAGCCAGGTAGGAGGAAAAGACAGTTTATATACTAAACACCCTCACAGACATCCCACACACCACTAGGAGGCAGCACCCAACCCAGAGCCCGGAACTCTAAGCGGGCAAGGTGTGGTGAGTTTAGAGAACAGTGGGTGGGAACGCATGTAGGTCAGGTGACAGTAGGTACAAGTGGAGGAAGAGGAGGAGGAAGGAGTTAGTAGGCCACAGTGAGCCAACCAGTAAAGACCGAGTAGGCCGAGGGTGCCGAGCTGAATAGACACAAGAACAGAAAGAAAGACACACACGTTCTGGAGGAGTGGGGCTGATGGAGATGCAGAATCCACAGAGTCACAGAAACCATGGAGAGAAAGCTCGTCCATAGCCAGAACCCCAGGGGAGTGTGAGGAAAGAGACGGACCAGCAGTACTGGGTCCGAGGAACACGGCAGCACTGACTAAGTAGGAGAGAAGTCTTCCCTACTGAAGCTGGAATCACACGGGTCAGAGGGAGCCTGATAGTACCTTGCGGGGAGGACTATTGCAGGCTAGGCACACAGCAGAATGTCGGCTCTGACGGGGACCGAAGATTTACCCGGTATCCCCAGATTTACCGACGGGGAGCTCCAATTCTAAGTTGGACTTCTCACCCTAAGGACAGAAAGCACAGTAGCAACCACGAGGACCCACAAGGGACCGAGCTGCCGCTATACTGTCCGGAGACACACCAAAAGAGAAACTACAGCCTGGAAAGGACACTAGAAAGAGTGAGGGGTCTCAGCGTGACAACCTGGCTGCAGGGGGTCTAGTGAAAACCGGAGTAGAATGCCTGTAACTCGTGTTAAGAAGTGAACTGTACTAAGAACTACTGTGAACTGCTTGCAGAGAACTGACAAGTAAACCCGGTGAACCCTGCCTGTGTGTCCGTGTTTGATTCCAGGGATAAAGAACTGTTTAAATACCATTTCATTCCTGTCAGGAGCAGCCCGACCCGCGGCGGGCTCATCCATCTGGCTGCAGCCCATCCATCCTCCTGGTAGAGAAGAGCTGCAGCGGTGGTCCCATCATTGACCACAAACCGTGGGTGGCGTCACGACAAACTGTATCCTTTGTATATATCCCCTTTTACTTCTGAGAACCCGGGACACAGTCCGGACCAGGACCTCCGTGACATCCCCAGCAGAAACCCGGTCCTGTACCGAGTACCCTGTCCCAATGGGCTCCACACTTGACAAACCTGTGTCCTCATCCTCCATAGCTAGGCCACGACCCCTTTTATCCTTGAGACCATTTGTAATTAGAGTCAATATTAGACCCAGCCACAATGAATTTGTAGTAAACAGTAAAAAAAATTTTTTTTTTTAAATGAAGTAACACACAAGACACCCCTTGTGTCTCTAATTAACAACAAAACCATCCAGCGTAATCCACAGGGAAAATCTTTATCTCTGCTGCATCTCTATGAGCAGACACACATTTGCTTGCAGCGATTGCAGGCTCCCACTGTGAAAAAGGTTTTCTAAGTTCACACCTGAGCCTCAGGAGTGCACTGAGAGGATACCATGAACACAATGACGACACATGTAGCACAGCCGTAAAGTGAGCGCTTCACTTGCTCACAAAACTCCATGCATTGTGTTCATTGTTTTCATCTGCATCTCCTGGCCCAAAAAAGCACCAAAACCGAAATATAGTTCAGCCCTTTTATAAAATGAATCCTTGAAATAATAAAAAAAATATGACCTGGGGCTTCACTGTATTTTTGTATGTCAGCCAGGTACAGCAGGCAGAAGACGGGCTGTACCCTGGACCCTACCCCCAGCTGCCTATTTTTACCTGGCTGGTAGCCAAAAATATATGGAAGCCCCTTTTTTAAATTATTTCATGAATTTCATGAAATAAGTTAAAAAAGTGACTTGGGGCTTCGCTGTATTTTTGGTTTCAAGGCAGGTACAACTAGGCAGCTGGGGGCTGGAATCCTCAGCACAGGATGGCTCAAGCTTTCTGCTTCCCCCTGCTGTGAATTGCAGCCTGCAGCCACGCCAGAGAATTCATTGAAGCGCCATTTTATGGTGCTGTGCCAAAACATGTCTGCTCACTGAGACAAGAAAGCTCACAATGACTGCCGGCCATGAGATAGGTCATCAGAGTTCACACATGAACAGCATCAGGAGTGAACTCAGATGACCCCAAGAACAGCATGACGGCACATGGAGTCCAGCCGTAAGTGAGCGAGAGAAGCGCTCACTTCATGGCTGTGCCCTGTATGCAGTCATGCTGTTCATGCGATCATCTAAGTTCACTCCTGACACAGATCAGGAGTGAGCTTAGATGACCTTTCACACAGCCGGGTTGTCACTGTGAGCCTCATCATCTCTGTGAGTAGAAGTGTGTCTGCTCACAGAGATATAACAGAGCTGAAGATGTTCCCTGTGGATTATGTTGGAGGGAAGGGTGTTTTTTGTTAATTAAATATGGGAAACAGGATTGTCTTCTGTTTTATTTATATTAAAATGTATTTTTCTATGGTTGTGTTATATTTATTTTACTGTTTACTAGAAATTCATGGTGGCAAAGTCTAATATTGGCCTGATATCATAAAGTTTGGGCTTTAACCCCTTTATTACCCAGCATGCCACCCCCACCAGGGCCGCTGGAAGTGTCGGGTAAACAGCCTGAAAATGGTTATACAAAAGAATGCGCCATTTTCAGGTATGGCTACGAGCTGCGGTTTTCAGCATGGGGGCCCAGAACGATTGGGCCTTACCATGTCGAGAATCACAGCCCTCAGCTACCTGGGTTTTTACCTTGGCTGACGATCAAAAATAGGGCAAAGCCCAAGCATTTTTTTAAATTATTTATTTAAATAATAAAAAAATATACTGTGCTTCCCTGTATTTTGATTGCCAGCCAAGGTAAAGTCAGGCAGCTGGGGGTGGCAGCATGTAGCTGTCTGCTTTATCTCTGCTGAGAATCAAATATACTGCCAAGCGCTAAGCAAATATTTTACAATTATTTTTTTGTTTTTACAATATTATGATGTCAGTCAATGGGTGAAGGACCCAACAGCCATCACAGACACCGTAACAGAGAATGGACGTCTGTGATATGCTGCTGGAGAACCTGAAACCAACCCATACATTCTAGCATCTATAAAGTATGGGCAATTTCCAGATTACGCTAAAGGTACCTTTACACGCAGCAACTTTTCTAGGAATTTCACTGGCAACTTACTGGTTGCAGTGAAATCATGGACACATTGTTCTATCTTGTTGCTGTGTACAAATGGAACAATGTCTCCATGATTTCACTGCAACCAGTAAGTTGCCAGTGAAATTCCTTTAAGGTACCTTTAGACGCCGCAACTATCACTGGCGATCGGTAGCAACCTAACGTGCGCGCGCACATTTTTGACGGTTGATACCGATCGCCGATGGCGTATGTACATGCCGCAATTGCACCCTCAACCTAAGGGAACGTGGTTCCCCGGAAGTTGAAACTGATCCTGCGGGAAACATTCGGTTGAATACCGTCACCGCATCACACGCCGCAATCCCCAAAGGAATATGGGCGCACCTGTGCAGCAGCTCGAACACATTGGCGTGCCAAACTCCCTGACACCGCGCCCAAACTACAATCATTGGCAAACACAATAGCGTCCTGATTGGCCAGGGTGCACAGGGAGGCTGGCGAATACGTGACGCCATTGCAATTGTGTAGTGTGAATGGACAGCTCTTCAAATATGGCGCCCTTTGAAGGGACAGCCAATGGAAACACAGTAGCCCCCAGTAATCATCGCTGATGGGGTGCGGTATCCAGCACGCTGTGGCACGCCTCTGGGAAATCACTAGGCGACGCAGATTCCATCCATATCGTCATTTCACACTCCAAAACCAGGACAATTCACCTTCTGGGTTGCCTCTGGTTTTAGAACAATGCTCTGAAACCGCAACCAAGAGCAACTGCGAAAATCGCGATCACTTTCCCAAATTACACGCCGCAACTTCGTAGCAATTTCAAGGCAACCGTGACAAAAATTCGGATTGCCTTTCAGTTGCTACCCCGCAGTTGCGGCGTGTGAAAGTACCTTAACAGCCAATCACAGATGGCCATTCTTTGAGACAGCGTCTGTGATGGGCTGTTGGGACTTTCTGCAGTGTATATCCAGGAGGTTAATAAGCAGCCCCAGAGGTAAACGTGGCAGGACGTGGTAAGTGTAATGCTGTATAATAACTATCTTATTTCTTTTACAGCCCCCATTCCATTACTTTAAACTCTGAGTTCAGGATTCGGACTCAAGTTCGAATCATGTTCGGCCCCGAACTCGGTCTGTAAAAAAGTCCGGGCGAGTCTGCTGAGTTTGAACATCAGTGGGTTTGCCCATCACTACTCACAACCTTTCATACATGGTGTACAGGCTGGTTGACATCTTAAGCATCACATTCATTTCTAAGAAGTAGGTTTTTTTACTATGTTTTTGGCTTCATTCTTGATTCTCTTTGTAAAGTTTTTAGTTTTGGTTCCTTGCAGGACAGCCGGTCCGGTACGTGGTCACCAGTAGTTCTAACTGGAATCACATATACCAGGGGAATTGGTGACTTTAAAATGTAACATTGGACCTAATGAAGACAAAAATAACTACAACTTCTATTGGTATAAAGATGGTAAAGAGATGCATCAACGAGGGCAGGAAATTACAATTAACAAGGCAACGTCTAAAGATGCAGGAAAGTATCAATGCAGGATCGGATCTGGTGATCACAGTCACCCGCTAAGGTTATATGTTATTGATAAAGGTGAATTATCTATCTATCTATCTATCTATCTATCTATCTATCTATCTATCTATCTATCTATCTATCTGTCTGTCTGTCTGGGTATGTATCTCTCATGTCCGTTTATTTAATTCGGTGCCTCGCGGTAACTCTCGACTCTGCCCAGTCCTTCAAACCACACATCCAAACTCTTGCCAACTCTTGTTGCCTCCAGCTCAAGAATATTTCCAGAATCCATCCTTTCCTCAGCCCTCAATCTACTAATATTCTTGTACATGACCTCATCATCTCCCACCTTGACTACTGCAACCTCCTCCTCTGTGGCCTCCCTGCTAACACTCTTGCACCTCTCCAGTCTTTCCTCAACTCTGCTGCCAGAATAATCCACCTCTCTCCTCGCTACTCCCCTGTTTATCCTCTCTGCAAATCTCTTCACTGGCTCCCAATTCCCCAACAAATCCAGTTCAAGCTACTAACACTGACCTACAAAGCCGTCCATAACCTGTCTCCTCCATATATCTCCGAACTAATCTCCCAATATCTTCCCTCACTTAATCTTTGATCCTCCCAAATCCTCCTCCTCTCCTCAACACTTATCTGTTTCTCACACAACCACCTCCAGGTTTTCTCCAATATATCCCCTATCCTCTGGAATTCCGCGCCTCAACATGTCAGATTATCCACCACACTTGGATCCTTCATAAGGAACCTGAAAACCCATCTCTTCAGGAAAGCTTACAGCCTGCAATGACCGAGCTGCTGCCCCACCGCCACCAGAGCTGCTGCCCCACCGCCATCGGAGCTGCCGCCTCTCCACCACCAGATCGGTGGCACCCCTGACCTACTGTCTCCTCTCCATTATCCTGTAAAATGTAAGCCTGCAAGGGCAGGGTCCTCTCCCCTCTGTACCAAATTATCCACCACACTTGGATCCTTCATAAGGAACCTGAAAACCCATCTCTTCAGGAAAGCTTACAGCCTGCAATGACTGAGCTGCTGCCCCACCGCCACCAGAGCTGCTGCCCCACCGACATCGGAGGAGCTGCTGCTCTCCACCACCAGATCTGTGGCACCCCTGACCTACTGTCTCTTCTCCATTAGCCTGTAGAATTTAAGCCTGCAAGGGCAGGGTCCTCTCCCCTCTGTACCAGTCTTACATGAAAAACAAGAGGACAGAGGCGCAAAATGAACAGTACCTGGTGGTCTAGTGGGGACTATTTTACAGGGGGAAGGTAATCTGCTCACCTGATAAGGTTGTGCAGTCCTTGCACAACCTAGGGACACAGCGTGACAGCAGGCGCTGCAGTATGTTCCAGGAATCCACCGCCATCACTGGAGGCTCCATCGGTCACGTGATGCAGGATGCTGGTCAGCTGACTAGCTAAGCTGTCACTTCAAGCCAGGTCCTTCAGACTGGAAGCCAGTTACTAATATGTGAGCTGCTCCAACCACATTCCCTCCAGGGGAGCCAGTAAAAAATCTCTGTACCAGTCTGTCATTGTTAATTTGTTTACTGTAAACTATATCTATAATTTTGTATGTAACCCCTTCTCATGTACCGCACCATGGAATTAATGGTGCTATATTAATAAATAATGATAATTATAATTATTTATTTATTTCATATATATCTATTTATCTGTCTATCTATTTGTAAAAGAAGCAGCACAGCAGATGGTAACCAAGCAGTCCTCTTCGATACTCTTCATACATACGATAGATAAAAGAAAAAGGTTGCAGCACTCCTCATTTGATGCGAAAATCAAGCCTTTATTCCGGCCATGAGTACAAGTTGGTGACATTTCAGCCAGCAGAACAAAAGCCATGTGATGCTGAAACGTCGCCAACTTGTACTGTACCTATCGCCGAAATAAAGGATTGATTTAGCATCAAATGAGGAGTGCTGCAACCTTTTTCATTTATTCTATCTATCTATCTATCTATCTATCTATCTATCTATCTATCTATCTATCTATCTATCTATCTATTAAAAAAAAGGGTTATTGAGCAGCGTTTCTTTCTTAACAAAATGTTAGGTGCTAATCAGTCCTTGAGGTGGTGTCCAGCCACCTATTTCAGACATATATATGCAAAAAAGGCTGCAGCACTCCAAATTCAGATATAAATTCTGCTTTTAATGGCCTTCAGGTATAAGATAGCTATCTTATACCTGAAGGCCATTAAAGGCAGAATTTATATCTGAATTTGGAGTGCTGCAGCCTTTTTTGCATCTATCTATCTATCTATCTATCTATCACCTCTTCTTGTGGCCTCTCATCCTTGCTCCTATTTCATCAAATTCCTAACTTATCTACACTCAGCCAATGACTAAGCATTCATAACTGTTGCCTCATCTGAAGGTTAATGCCCCCAACTCTTGGGATTAGCTTTTCATCTTCTCCAATTTTGCCGTAATAGTTCGCCTTCCATTTTTTATCTACTTACATCTTCCCTTCACATACACTACACTGGATGTTTATTTAATGGAAGCCCGATACCAGGTTCATCACAATCTCCATGATCTGAGTGGGCTGGGCACCTTGTGTGATGTGGGGGTAAGTGGCCTATACAAATCTGCTGGCACTCTTCTCTCATTTGTCATTTATTCCTTGTCTGTTGAAGATCATATGTATAGACGACCGACCATAATCTTCAATCCAAACTACAAGAATATATTTGATGGGGAAAAGATGGAAATTTCTTGTGAGGCCAAATCTGCTGAAACACGAAACCAATACTATGACTGGTACAAAGACTATGTAAGTCTAAGGAATGATGAGAAATCTATCACCATTAAAAGGGCAGATATTAAAGACAGTGGAGATTATAAATGCAGAACATGGAGTAGAACCAGTTACCCCGTCAGACTTGACGTCTACCCAAAAGGTGAGTATCGGCTCCATCTATGACCTGGGAATATCTACAAGGAAAGGAACGTTGTGGAGGATTCTTTTTTCATCTTCTATTTTCAGACATCCATAAAATCATCCTGCAAACTCCCCCCGATATTGTGGAAGGTGACCACCTGTATTTGAGATGTCACAGCTCCTGGTACAACAATGAGGAGGACACAACGCTTTATAAGGACGGTGCCGTTATCCAGACGAAGAATCACATTTTATACCTCCCCAATGTGAATAAATCCATGACTGGGACGTATGAATGTGGAAAATTATTAACAAATGGAAAATCAATAGTCGAAGAAACATACATATATGTCCAAGGTAAAAATGATAATAATGTAGTGACAGAGAGGAGTTTTATAAGGTTAGAAATGGTGTGTAGTATGGCCAGTAAACAGGACTGAGCTGCAATACCAGGCACAACCATGAAGGGTGGCGCTATTTATGGAGAAAAAAAAATCCTAATTGTTAGAAAGTTTTAGAACTTTTTATGATAGTTAGGGCAGAAGGTGCCACGATGAGGTCAGTCCTAGTCATTAGCTCCCGATGCACGATGATGACATTATTATTTGTTTTAGATCTTTTTATAAATCCTAAAATACAAGGGTCCCCCTCCATAAAAGAAGGTGATACCATGACCCTGACATGTGGCACCAGATGTAACCCTCTCCGGGAGGACACACAACTGCACTTCACCTTCTACAGAAATGGGCAGAAAGTGAAGGACATGGAATCATCTAATACATTCACAGTCCGGACAGCTCAGCTGGAGGATTCCGGGAAGTATACCTGTGAGGTGCGGACTCCGTCACACACCGTGATGAAGATGAGTGATGTGTCATACATCACTATTAAAGGTTGGTGTGGAGACCTTGTTTTAGCCATTTTTTACACACCTTGCTCAACTATTAAAATATCTATAAAGATGGACAGGACATGATTATTTGTTTTGGTGCCATTTGCTTCCCTTGTGAATCAGGTTGATATTTGTGTATGAGGACATTAATGTTAATGGTGAATCAGCATAATGTAACTAAAGAATTACTAGTAATGCATAGGAGGTATTATTTTTCCAAGTGTATAAAGTTATATTGATACCAACTTCAAAAATATACTAAAAACATCTTTATTAAACAAATCTAAAAGGTCCAGCGACCAACATGTAGGTGGACAAACAAAGCAGAACAGAAACCTGGAGTCCTATGAATATGGCTCCTACGATATCCCTCATCATACCGTCTCCTGCCTGACAATGAAAGTATTTATACCCTACTTTTTTGGTGCCCCCATTCCTCGGCGGCTGTCCCTTATCTGACCCTAAGTCAAACAGAGGTATGTCAATGTATCTGACTCCAATTTGACTTATCTCATAGATCAGTCCAGATTAAGAGATAACAATCAGGTAAATTGTAGGATGATTCCTGGTTCAGTTCATGGAAAGAGATTTCAAACATTTGTCCACAGCTTAAGTCAAGGCGGGATGTCATAGGAGGCATATTCATATGACTCCAGGATTCTGTTCTGCTTTGTCTGTCCACCTACAGTTGGTCTCTGGACCTTTTAGATTTGTACAATAAAGATTTGCTTTTATTATATTTTTGAAGTTGGTATAATATATCTTTAGACACTTGAATTAACATAATGGCGAGAAGGGCAAATGCACCATCTTTAGTGGAGGGTTCCCATGCTATTGGTGCCAATGTTGAAGAAGGTAATATTCCCCCTCATTACGACTGTCCAGGTATTCCCCATGATTGGTACATCCTGGTAACTCTTGGTCCACATGAGTAAAATTCCTCTGATCCATTTGAGTTCCGGGAGCTTAAAATGCCAATAAACTTTAGATAGACCTGTTGGACGTTTCATCCAGCAGCTGTCTCGTCTGACTCTCCAATACACAGAAGAGCTCACACTGCTAAGCGTTTGTGTTCTCCATGAGATCTGGAGAAAACGGACGAATCTGTACGGTCTGCGCTGCTGAACATGAATTGACAAGACGTGCAGGTAAAATAATCGGTACCTTTATTTCATTTCTCTATGCATTTCAAGGCCATCCCAGCCTCTTTCTCAGGAAGAAGCTGGGACAGTCTTGAAACGCGTACAGAAATGAAATAAAGGAACCAGTTATTTTACCTAGACGTCTTGTCAATTCATGTTCAGCAGCGCAGACCGTACAGATTCATCATTTTTCTCTTGTTTCATTTGCCACCTCGAGTGGGGCTCCTGCAGCAGCTAAAACAGATGCACTGATACCTCTTGTGGGTCTCACAACTGGAAAAGGTGAGCAGTTCTATATATATTACACTGCCAGTTTCTTTGGGAGATATGACCCATTGCACCCTTGTCTACCCCTTTTTAGTTTTTTTCTCCATGAGATCTGACTCGCCCCAGTGGGGGCCATGGGGTACTCGGAACCGGGCCCTCTCATCGTCGTTGGGGCTGTGGGGATGCTGTCACAGTGGTGGTACCCGGTCTGTGGTCCCCTGTTGGGTGGTCAGTAAAAAGGGGAGATTTGAAAAAGGGAGCGTTGGGAGTTGGCCACAACTCATAGAGATCTCTTGGCCCCCGGTTCTGTGGTTGGAGCTTGAAGTCTCCCTGCCACCTTCAGGTCTGGGCCACTGGTTCTCACCCTGTCCTTCTGCTTCACACCTGATTTGGACGCAAGGGTGGATCGCTCACTGCCCATGCCCCTAGGACTCCCTCCGTCTCTCTGTGGTCTGTAGCCCCGGGACCTGGGGTAGGCCTCATTGTAGCTCAGGCCTCCAGGTCTGTGCTCTCTGTCCTCTCTGTCCCTTGTCCTCCTCCAACTAACTACCCACTTCCTGTGGTGTCTCCCCTTTATTCTCTCCTTTCCCTAACCGCTTCCTGCTCACTTCCCACCCACCACCTGTCTCCCCCGCTGTCCCACAGCTGCCTGAGCCGTCCCACTACTTGGATTAACTCGCTCGCTCTGGGACCGGGGTGTGCGCTGGGTGTGTTTGTGGGTGACTGGACTTACCGATCCCGGCTGCCGCAAACTAATAGAGGCGATAGGACCGCAGGGGCGTCACGGAGACACTACCAGATTCCTTTGGTGCATGCTTATCTCTTAGAGAACTAAAGGATTGGCAGTGGGAAATTGCATATGGCGGTTCCTTATTTCCTTCAACATCACCTGTCGGCCATTAAACTGTCAGCCAAACTAGTGCATATTGACGGGTTTTCCAGTATTAGTTTAATGTGTATGAGGGACCTAAGAGTGATCTGGACCTTTAAACAAAATCTATAACCATTTGGTTTGGGGTAATAGATTACATTTAATAACTCCAATGTATTTAACAGATCTTGAAGTATAAGAAACAATGTACCAGTCTAAAGGATCGCAAGGTTTAGTGGCGATAAGCCTTTGAACTCAGTCAAGATACCTAAATAATTCTGTTGCTTCTGCTTTAAGGCCCTCTTTTTACCTTTTTGTGCATTTTCTTATTAGATACCACAATGTTTAGTTGTATTAATATATTTTCTAGAGTTGTTCAAAAAACCAACGCTACAGATTAATCCCGAACAAGTTCACGAAGGAATCAAAGTGAAGATAAAGTGTCAGTCTTCTGAACGGCATTATGGTTCATCATACACATTCTACAGAAACTCGAAAACTATACAACGTACAAGCTACAACGAGTATGTGATTCTTCACACCTCAGAAAAGGACTCTGGAAGTTACCAATGTTCACAAACATATAACAGTATTTCTAAAAACAGCTCAGAGTCAATGATCCTGGTACAAAGTGAGTATAGAATCTGTCCCAACAAATCTGAAATATTATCACATATGGGGTCCGTAGCATGAAATTACACTGTAATAACACATGTAGCCACACAGGGGCACTCGCTGTGACCTTGTAAAAACACCGTCTTTCTAACACCATGTGTCAGTGACCATCCAGTAAGTTAAGCCCCCGTCACACATAGCGAGATCGCTAGCGAGATGGCTTGTGCGTCACAGGTTTTGTGACGTAACAGCCACCTCGCCAGCGATCTCGCTATGTTTGACACGTAGCAGCGACCAGGCCCCCGCTGTGAGATTGCCGATCATGTCGAAATGGACTGGACCATTTTTTGATCGTCGGGCTCCCACTGGCCAGCATGCATCGGTGTGTTTGACGCCTTAACAACGACCTTGTTGGCGACTCAGAACTCAGCCACGTAGGTCTGAGTCGTCAGACTAGCTGCCGTGTGACAGGGTTCCAACGACCGCCGAGGTCGTTATACGGGTCACCGTATCGTTGCTGCGTCGTTGAGTAGATCTGACTGTTTGACATCTCACCAGTGACCACGTAGCGACGTTCCAGCGATCCTTACCAGGTCGTATCGTTGTCGGGATCACTGGAACGTTGCCAAGTGTGACGGGACCCTAAATGTTCAACCCCTTGATAAACTTTAACATATGACCTACGTATTATCGACAGCCAACGAGTCTTTCTTGTATAGTCAAGTCTTGTATCAATAATCTCTAAGATTATCCCTTGAGATAGGAGGCAAATTTGGAGGAGTTTTAACAAGAAGATGAACAAACTTTATGTTGCCCCTAAGCTATTTCAAAATCTCCCTGCCAAATTCGAGCAATCTGGCAAATTTGAATCACAGCAGGTTTTTCCATTTCTTGGGTCAATCACATCAAATTGTGAAGAATGTAAAAAAAACTGTTCCAGAAATGGTATTTTTTTAATCTTGTCCTTTAAAAATGGACATAAAAATGGTCAAAAAGCCATGTGGTATCAATACAATCAACACATTTTCCCTAACTCTTATAAGGCTGGTTTCACACTGCAGTGTTTTCCCTGATCCGGTTCATACGGTTTGTGTGCCAAAACCAGGAGAGGAACTTGCAGAGAAAAACTATAATTGAAAGACTGGCCTGTTTCACATCTAAGGTTGGTGTGCGTTTTGCTGAATTTGCGTTTCTAGGTGTTTTTACCGCTAAAAAGGCATAAAAACGCTAGCCTTTTTGCCCCATTGATTTGAATGGAAACGCATGTAAAAACGCATGCGTTTTCTAAAACACAAAACGCATGCGTTTTTGCCAATGCTGCCCAAAACATCGGGAAATGCGTCTAGCGCAGCGTTGGCATTTTTGCATGCGTTTTTACATGCGTTTCCATTAAAATCAATGGGGGCAAAAACGATAGTGTTTTTATGCCTTTTTAGCGGTAAAAACACCTAGAAACGCAAATTAAGCAAAACGCACACCAACCTTAGATGTGAAAACATCCACTGACACCTGCTCTGGGTTTTGGAGACATTCCTGGGTTTGACACACAAACCTGATTGAACCTGATCAGGGAAAAAACTGCAGTGTGAAACCAGCCTTATAGTTATGGCTCTCGGAATATGACAAGACAACAGCAAATACTTTTTGTGTAAGAGTAGAAAAACTTAAATAAAATAAAAAGTATATAAATTTGGCATCAACATAATAATGCCTACCCACAAAATTAGAATAACGTGATGTATGGTGCACAGTGAATTTAGCAAAATTTTCAAGCTAATGAAGATACCAGAATTGTTTTTTTAACTACCTGAACAGAGTTAATAAAATACAATTACTGTAATAAATTGTAAACAAATAAAAATTATATGACATCTGACATTTAAAGAGGACCTGTCACCAACTATACATGGTGATCTAATTACAGCACTGAATGCAGCATGTCTGCAGCATCCAGACAAGGGGTCCCCCAGCCCTTGAGCCCCCCCTGTACTTCGAGATAATACACTTTGAAAACATACATAGTGGAGCCAAATAGGAGGTGGCTTGTGGCTGGAGCCAAAGGGCAGTTTCACGCCCCCTGTATCTTTAATCCAATCATTGTCTCCCTCGCCTGCTGCATAACACAGAGCGAGGGGTGCGGTTCTGGCCGCATTGCCCCACCTCCTGCGGTGATGTCACCGCTTATACCCACCCTGCTCCATGTTAACTATGTTAACCGGGTATAAGCAGTGACATCACCGCAGGAGGTGGGGCAATGCGGCCAGAACCGCACCCCTCGCTCTGTGTTATGCAGCAGGCGAGGGAGACAATGATTGGTATCAGGGAGGCGGCGGTGGGCGGATTAAAGATACAGGGGGCGTGAAACTGCCCTTTGGCTCTAGTGCTTAGACAATAGAAGCATAAGCCTGGTTAATGATTACAAATATGATCCACCTATGACCCTGCAGTGGCCAGCTTTTGGGAGTAAAGTAGCCAGTTGTAAAAAAAATTATGTCAGACAATAATGTGTGTATTTCTCAAAAATGATGCACTTATAAATCAACATAAGATATTTGGCAACATGATTAATCACATTGTCAGTTTGTATATTGAAAGCAAATATCACAGTGTTCACTTATGTACAAATCAAGATCAGATATCTCTGAAACAAACAACATCACAGAATCCAATACAATTTGGTTTGTATTGTACCTGTATAAAAGGACATCACGAGAGTTTAGGTGAATGAGCATCCCAGTCAAAATGTCTTGAACCACATTTTAAATGCTAAAATGACCACATCATATCAAAGCATATGAATGATATGTTACAATGTGTAGGCTATTAGATATCCATATTTTTATTGGCAATACAAGTGTCTAGAACCTAAGTAGTTTAATAGAAATTGGAAATGTTCTCTAAGAAAATTCTATGAAATCAACTCTGTGGATATATTTATTTCAGAAATTAAGTGATTTTCCTACATACAAAGTCAGAATTAAAGGATTTATTCCAGTGTCATATCTAAACAGGGCTCAAAGGGGAAAATTGGTATTTTTCTACAAGAACAAATACAATTCTAAAAAAGAAGTTAGCTCAAGACGTCCACCCTAAAGTTACAAATCAGGTCACCAATGTTCGAAATAGGAGAAATTTTATTTCTAGGAAAGGCAGTGGTATCTTATAGTAGTTTTGCAAAATTTTTGAAAATTTATCCCACACATGTAGCAATGCAGAAAAATTCTGTAAATGTTTTAAGATCAAAACTGATTCTTTTTGAAAATTGTTCCCCCCAAGACGCTCCCTCTGACTACCTGACCTATCCATTGTCGTCAACGACTGCTCTCTCTCTCCAGTCCCCCATGCCAAGTGCCTCGGGGTTATCCTTGACTCTTCCCTCTCCTTCAAGCCCCACATCCAGGCCCTCGCCACCTCCTGCCGACTCCAGCTCAAAAACATCTATAGGATCCGCACTTTCCTTGACCACGACACTGCTAAAACCCTTATTCACGCTCTCATCATCTCCCGCCTTGACTACTGCAACCTCCTGCTCACCGGCCTCCCCAATACCTCCCTTGTACCTCTCCAATCTATCCTGAACTCCGCTGCCCCCCTAATTTATATGTCCCCCCGCTACTCCCCTGTCTCCCCCCTCTGCCAAGCCCTTCACTGGCTCCTTACTTCCCAGAGATCCTGGTTTAAAACATTAACCATGACATACAAAGCCATTCACAACCTGTTCCCTCCATACATCTCTGACATGGTCTCCCGATACCTACCCTCACGTAACCTGTGATCCTCCCAAGAGCTCCTCTTCTAGTCCCCCTCATCTCCTCTTCGCACAACCGCATACAGGATTTCTCCCATGCTTCACCCATACTCTGGAACTCACTGCCCCAACACATCAGACATTCTCCTACCCTGGGAACCTTCAAAAGAAACCTGAAGACCCACCTGTTCCGCCAAGCCTACCACCTGCAAGAAGACCCGGTCCACGACACCGCCTCACGACTGGAACGTTCCCCTTCCACTGTATCCCCACCCGCCCCTCGTAGACTGTGAGCCTTCATGGACAGGGTTTCTCCCCTCTTGCATCTGTACAACCGAATTGTCCACATTTATTGTTACTTGTATTGTTACTATGTTACTTGTCCTAGTCTGCCCCTTTTAGCATGTAAAGCGCCATAGAATATAATGGTGCTATATAGATAAATAATAATAATATTAACTAAATCTGGTTTTGTCCATTTTTTTGTTCACAGTTGCTGTAAATAAACCCAACCTCATGGTCTCACCAAACAGTGTAGCCATAGGAGATGAGACTGTTCTTCGATGTTTGTCCTCCAGAGGTTCCTTCCCAATACAATACCTGTTCTATCACAATGAGACATTATTAGGAAATATTACTGTCCACCAACAGAAGACAGCAGAGCTTATAATTACCATTAAGTCACTGACCATGGGTGGACTCTACTACTGTGCTTCATGCAATGATCTCCAAACTCAACATCTGCACAGTGAAAAAGTCAATTTGCTGGTTATGGGTAAGTAAAGTAGATACTTTTTGTGTATGTATTCTAAGTTTGAGTAAAGTTCTTATAGTTTATTACATGTTTATCTAGAAAATACAAATAAATCTTTTTGTTCGTAAAGTTTTTATCTGCTTAATCATGACCAAGCAAATGGAGTCCGTGGAGCCTCGATTAAAAGTCTCAAACACGGAACTAGCCAGATATCTCTCCAGGGAAGGACCTAGCCCTGGGGTGGAATCCTTGCGGAGACCACCATAACCACCATATTAAGTGGCCCTTTTAGTCAACATCCCACTCAGTTACGAGTTAAGGATGTGACAAGGGAATTAACAGAGCCAGGTATCCATCCACAGACAGCTGTTTCGGGGTATTGCCCCTCATCAGTGTGGAGTAGGATTCTGGCTAGGTGGGAGCAATGCCTGGTAGACAAACATCACAAAGTATTCACTGATGTCAGGGAGACCAGTCAAGGAAAACACTGCGGGCAGCTGGCTAAAGCGCTCAAACACAGTGAAAACCATGATGTATTGCACCCTGGGAATTTGAATATGCAAATGGAGTCCGCGGAGCCTCGATTAAAAGTCTCAAACACGGGACTAGCCAGATATCTCTCCAGGGAAGGACCTAGCCCTGGGGTGGAATCCTTGCGGAGACCACCATAACCACCATATTAAGTGGCCCTTTTAGTCAACATCCCACTCAGTTACGAGTTAAGGATGTGACAAGGGAATTAACAGAGCCAGGTATTCATCCACAGACAGCTGTTTC
>JARQOC010000012.1:86206406-86222768 GCA_033576535.1 Allobates femoralis
AATTCTTAAAACCCCCATGCGGCATTAGGCAAAAAATCAAGTTTGATTTGTGGGGGTTTTTATAAAGTTGTCTAAAGGACAAATTTTATTAGGGCATTTTTACCCATTGTACACCCAAGGGGCCCAATTAAAAAGGGATTTTAACTACAAATTAAAGTTTTTTTTTTTTTTAGGATTTCAGGTAATCTACTTTTTAAAAAAAATGTGAACCAATGCATGCCCCTTTAAAAATAGCTAAAAAAGTTAGTTTGTGTCTTAATTATTTTCCCAAAGAGCGGGGATTTTAAGGGTTAAATTACTCCCCCAAAAACCATTTTAAAAATTCCCTGCGGTAATGGATCAAAAAATGTGTGGGGGGAAAACCCTAGAAAAAGCTAAATGTTTATATTCCCCCCACACATAAGGGTGGTGCATTTTATGATATGGTATAAAAGGAAAAAATTTTTTATATTCCTACCAAATAAAATTTACCAGAGGTCAAAAGCGGTTTATAATTCAAATATTGAAAGTTTTTCCCCTTTGAGAATATAGTACCACTCAAAATGGGTTTTATCGGTGCTCAATTGAAAGCTTTGGTAGGAGAGGATGAGGGCTCCCCACCTTTTCGCTGCCCGTGCCTGGCAGCTTTGTCAGGGGAAGGGTGCTGAAACCTGTTTGAAAAAGTGTATATATAGCTTTAAATCCCCCATTAAACACGTTCCCCTCCCTCGATCTGGAGAGGGAGGGCCCGGGGGGCCCAGCCAGCCCCCATCTTTTGAAAGGATAAAATAAAGGAGGACCAAAAATCGAAATGTAAAAAAAAACCCCAAAACCTTTTAATTCAACTTTTCATTTTCCCCAAAAAAAGGTCTTTTTGGGACTGTAACCTTTTAATCCAAAATTTTTCATTTCCCCCCAAAAAAGGCTCTGTTTGGACATTTAACCTGTAATCCCCCAAATTTTTCAGTTTCTCATAAAAAGGCTCTGTTTTGCCCCTTTAAAAAAGTGCTTTTCAAATCTATTTTGCAAAAAAAAATTGGGGTGGGAAACCCCAAGGGTTTTTGGGGGGAAAGGGAAAAAAAAAGGGGTTTTGGAAAAGGGGGGTAGGCTTTGGGGTTGGAAGGGGTACATGGGGACGTGCTACTGTAATATTTTGATGTAAAAAATCATAGGGTGTGATGAGTTTGAGGGGGGCTCACTAGACCACTGATGGTTTCAGTGGCAGCTGTATACCCCAAAACCCCAAGAGAAAAGGGGAGTGACCCTTTTAAAAAAACAAGAATAAATTTTTTTGGAAGGAAGGATTAACAAAAGGGGAAAAAAATCCCCGAAAGGGGGACCCTCCCGGGGTCGGGTAAAAGTGCACTCATAGTGGAAACACCCGGGAGAGGTAAACCCCCCCTACAGGGATCCCCCCCGTTACAACCCCCCGGAGGCCTAAATGCCCCGAAAACCCGAATCAGAGGGGGGACCCGTACAGCCCCGACGTAGAAAAAAAGGGGGGAGACCTTTTGGGGCAGGGGTCTGTTAGTGGAGAGGACCCGGGGGGGTTTTGGGGGAAACCTGGAAAGGGTTTATCCAGCTGGTAGGGGGTATCCCGAGTGTCAAGAGGGAAAACCCGGATAAAAAACTGCCCGCAGAGGTTCTGTCTATAAAAAGAAATAAAAAGAAAGGAATATTGACTTTCGCCCACCATATTTGACAAAACAAAACATTTGTGGTTGATTGTGAATTTTTTTCTCTCTACGTTTTTCTGGACTTTTTGGCCCTTCATCCGGGGGAAAAAAAACAAAATGTGAGGTTGAGGTTCACAGCAGTGAATATGCAAGTAGCTTAATAGGCGGCCCCAGAAGTAGCAGCTGGAGTCAGGTAAGTCCCATCTACCTATTATATCTATTCTATACTGTCTATTCTATTCTAATTTTCCAGTATGAGAAATGGCATGCTAAAATCGCTCCCCCTATGCTGTCTGTGTGCTGTCAGTGTGCTGCCCTCATGACTTGCATTGGTGAGTCTCGCACGATTATGATACTGTCGAGCATGTTGCTACTTATTCTCTCACAGAATTGAGAGAATAAAACTGACGACAGTACTGTCTGACTCATTTACTTGTCAAGGGAATGTGAGATTTCTCGCTTGCACTTGTCTGATTCTCACGCAAGTGTCATGCCTAAGACTAAAATATATTGATTGGATCAAAAACTAGAAAAAAAGCAGCATCAGAAATACTCCGAAAAACATGGTCTGGTCATCACTTAATGTCTTGGCACACATGAACAAATCCATCTAAGTTTTTTATCATAAAACTTGCACTTTTTTACCATCAGGGCAGTTGGGCATAGGGGCGCATCATCTAGTGTGCAGAGATGTACTGTGCGCAATGCTAGCAGCGGAGCGTTTGTAGCTTCAGACACTCTGCATCATATTTTCCCATGTGAATGGTGCTCATGCAGGCCAGTATATGCATGCGTCGCCTCCCACATCTTGTGGTAGATGATTATCACCTAGGCTGCCCACATTGCTCTACTGGCTGTAAGTGCATTTGTTCTGTTTTGGATGATGAAGGATATGGATCCATTAAAAATGTTTGACCATTTGGCTTCAACAGCCTTTGTGCATCACAGTACATAGAGTTAATCTCCTTATGTATTGGGTGGGCACATTTTAGTCTTTGCCCTGGGGCTTTTCTGATAGCCCAGATCTAAACAGCAAACACCAAAGTTAATTCTCGCCTTGCCCTTCTATTTTGGGAAACCAGCAAGAAGGTATTTCTTTTATCGCTCGTATATTGGTTAAGTATTGGAAAGAGGAAGTGAAATTTATCAGTGAGCATCTGCCGAGAGAGCGAGAAGACGCGAGCACACGGCACACAATGCCTGTCCTGGCCCTCATCACCCTCACCGGTAAGCAGAGATACGCTCGATAATCTATATAGCTTATTATTATTGTGATCAGGGGGAATCGCTCTGTCCTGGTCATCAAAGGTTTTCCATACTCCAGTATTCTTTATATATCTAGGTGTTTTATGGTATCGTTTGTAGGGTATGGAACCAGTCAAGGTTTGGGGAGTCTTCAACTTGGGAGAGGTTGTCCTATTCTCAGTGATCTTTAGCCGTAGACCCTTGGACATGTTTTTAGGACTCTCCTCAAATAAGTCATAGAAGAGAACCACAGGCTTCATGAGATTGTGTATAATATGGTCACACATTATCATGAGACACCATCACCTTACCTTGGAATATGCGCTCACCCACCAGACCCTACAACACCACGGACAACTGCAGTGCATTTGGTGACCAGATGTCACTGTCTTCTGCTATGAATAAAAATATTAAACCCAAAACAACATTTTAATCCTGGGTTTAGTTTGTTATTTTTTTATGTCATACTTTTTATTATGAATACATTTTTTCTTTTTAATTATTTTTTGTTTTATTGTTCACGTGTAGCTTTTTATATCATCTTTTATTTTGACTTTTTGTTATTTTTTAATTGTGTGTTAAAAATATATATATATTAATTTATTTTTTTTACCCATTCTGGTTCCTTTGCAGAGATCTTGTGTTATTCTTGTGAACGTGCAAATAAAAAGAAATTAGTGACAAAGGATAACATTTTAATTTTGGCTTTAGTTTTTTATTTTTGTTATTTTTTTGTGTTGTACTTTTTATTATATATAAAAATAAAATCTTTTTGATTATCTTTTTGCTCTTCTTGTTGACAGGCTGTACTATGGCAGCTTTTTATATATCTTTTTTTCTGGGTAACCTTTTTATTGCTTTTTAGATATTAAACTATTTATTTCTTTGTTCACTTTGTTTTCCTTTATTTTTTTTTTTGCTGATTTTATGTGTAGCACACCCTGGTTGTGCGCTGAGACAATGCAATGATCTTGTTGTATTTTTGTAAATGTGCAAATGAAAAAAGAATGTATAGAAGAGTCTTCTAATAGGGGTGGTCTTCTTATAGGGGTGGTCTTCTTATAGGGTGTCTTCTTTTGGGGTGGTCTTCTATATATTGTTGGTCTTTTTATAGGGGTGATCTTTTAGGGGTGGTCTTCCTCTTATAGGGGTGGTCTTCCTCTTTTAGGGTTGGATTCTTATAAGGGTGATCTTCTTATAGGGGTGATCTTACAGGGTGGTCTTCTGAACGAGGTGATTTTTATAGGGGTGATCTTCTTATAGGAAATGATCTTTTTACAAGGATGATGTTCTTATTGGGTGATCTTACAGGGTGGTCTTTTTATGGAGGTGATTTTTATAGAGGTGATCTTCTTATAGGGTGGTGTTCTTATGGAGGTGATTTTATAGGGGTGATCTTCTCTTTAGGGTTGGTCTTCTTATGGAGGTGATTTTATAGGGTGATCTTCTTTTTAGGGTGGTGTTCTTATGGGGTGATCTTATACGGGGTGATCTTCTTACAGGGTGTCTTTTTTCGAGGATGATTTTTATATGGGGTGATCTTCTTATAGGGTGATTTTTTACAGGAGTGATGTTTTATGGGGTTATCTTCTTAAGGATGGTTTTCTTATGGAGGTGATTTTAATAGGGGTGATCTTTTTATAGGAGTGATCTTTTTATAAGGGTGATCTTCTTATAGGCATGGTCTTATTATAAGGGTGGTTTATTATAGGGATGGTTTCTGATAAGGGTGGTCTTCTTATAAGTGGTGATTTTCTTCTTATATGGCTGGTCTTCTTAAAGGAGTGGTCTTCTTATAGGGGTTGACTTTGGAGAGCTATTATTTTATAGGTATATTTGTAAATTATCTTCTCTGATGCCCTCCTAATTCAATTTTCTGAAAAGATCTGAGTCAGAACAAAAGCAGTTTTTTTAGATTTTTATACAATTAGCACCGCCCATGAGGATCAATCTACCAATCACTTTTATGCATATCAAATGTGACATATAAGGAACCGTCCTGGTTCCTCAGTTAATTTGTATATTTTATCAATCTTAGCAGTTCTTACTAGGACTTGTCTTAAAACAATAGAAATATCATGACTGACTCAGCTACACAACTATGGTGTCCTTCCTTATTTATATTTCCTAATAATTAGTATTTTTCTTTTCATTTCAGCATTGATAATGGAAAATTCAGGTAAATATTCAACCAATGTGCATTAAAATGTATGTAACTAATTGGCCATTTTACTTATGGTGCAGCATACACTGCACTCTGTGTGTGCAGTAAACTTCTGTGTTGCCCCTAGTGGCCCCTACACGAAGTCAGAATATTTAAGTAAGTTAACAGGAGAGGGGCTGACAACCTCACGGAATATTTAGGTTGGTTGTCAGCAGTAATAGATGAGGAGGGGTGTGGTCTCATGTGTGATGTCATTATATCAGTGATGTCATCACCAAGGGGCGGGTCTGACACCTCACACATGTATATAGGCTGGTTGTCATCTTAACCATCACATTAATTTCTAATAATTTTATTCCCACCAGCTCTATTCTCTTATGCTGGTTTCACACTGGAGAGGAGCCAGGAGAGGAACCTGCAGAGAAAAACTATAATTGATAGATTGACACCTGTTCTGAGTTTTGAAGACACTCCTGGTTCCTCTCCTGGTTCCTCTCCTGGTTTTGGCACACAAACCTGATCGAACCTGATCAGGGAAAAAACTGCAGTGTGAAGCCAACCTTTGTAAAGTTTTTAGTTTTGGTTTCTTGCAGGACAGCCGGCCGGGTACATCGTCACCTGCAGTCCTAACTGGAACCACATATACACAGAAGACCCCGTGACTTTAAAATGTGACATTGGACCAAATAATGACAAAGATAATTACAACTTCTATTGGTATAAAGATGGTAAAGGGATACACCAACAAGGGCAGGAAATTACAATTAACAAGGCAACGTCTAAAGACGCAGGAAAATATCAATGCTGGACCGGATACGGTGATCGCAGTCACCCGCTAAGGTTATATGTTATAGATAAAGGTGAATATCTTTCTTTCTATCTATCTATCTATCTATCTATCTATCTATCTATCTATCTATCTATCGATCAACAACACATACAGCGGGTGATATAAGTACTGAACTCATCACCACTTTTCTAAATAAATATATTTGTAAAGGTGCTACTGACATGAATTTCTCACCAGATGTCAATCACAACCCATCCTATCTATACAGATGAAGAAATCAAACCATAGAAGTCTATAAGTTCTGTTTAATAATGAGAAATAGTATTGAACACATTACTGAAATGTATTTAATCCTTTGTTGGTGATAAAGCTCCAGACGCCTCCAGTATGGAGACACTGGTCCCTGCTTTGTTCAGGTGGATTTTGTCCATTCTTCCACACAAACACTCTTCACCTCATGCAGGTCCCGTGGATCCTTCTATGACTTCTGAGCTTTAGATCCTTTCAGACATTTTCTATTGGATTCAGCTCCGGTGATCGACTCAGCCATTCTAGAAGATTTATTTTCTTTCTCTTGGCTATGGGTTTGGGATCGTTGTCTTTTGACATTTCCTCCCTTGTTTCATCATCATCATCATCATCATCATCATCCTGGCAGATGGCAGCAGATTTTTGTCAAGACTGTATTGGTACATTTGAGTATTCATCCTTCAATTATGTGAAATTTGCCAGTGCTGTATGCTGAGAAACTGCCCCACACTGTTATGTTCCCACCTTTGCACTTCAATGTTTTTGGTGTTTTTGCCTTTTGGCCACCAAACACTCTCCACAGGTGCTCCTTGACTCTTGGATAACTCTTTGGATAATTCTTTTCACTCCTCTGTCTGAAATCTTGCAAAGAGCATCTGTCCGTGGCCGGTTTATAGTGAAATTATATTCTTTCCACTTTCAAATTATGGCCCCAACAGTGCTCAATGGAACCTTCGGTAGTTTAGAAATTCTTCTGTAACCCATGTCCTCAGTATCAATAAGGCTGTGAAGATCTTGAGGCAGCTCACTGGTTTTACCCATCAGGAGATGTTTCTTGTGTGGCAACTTTGTAATGAGACACCTATTTATCAGCCATAAGATGAATCAGCTGATATTATTTTTCACTAAGTAGCAGGATTGCTCTCTAATTACTGATTGATTTCAGGCTGACTTTATGACTTTCCATGACTTTTTCCGCCTTTCTTTCTTCATAATTTTTTCCCTGTGGCTTTTCTCATTATTACACATAACTTATGGACATCTATGGTTTAATTTCTTTCCCTCTGTGGATTGGATGGATTGTTACCGACATCTGGTGACAAATGCATGCTAAAGGCACATTTATAAATATGTTTACATTGAAAATGGGTGAGGTGGTTGAATACTTATTTCACCCCCTGTACATAGTATCTATCATGTTGGGCATGTCATCCTGTGACTTCTCATCCCTGCTTCTACTTGATAAAAATACCAAATTTAACTACTCTCCAGCCATTGACTAAAAACTTCTTATTTTGTTGCCTCATCTGAAGGTTAATGTCCCCCTCTCCAGATCCAGCCGTCATTGGTCGCCCTCCATCTTTATCTTCCCTTAATAAAAACACTAGGCGTCCATTTTATGGAAGCCCCGATACCAGGTCCATCATGACCTCTATGAGTGGAGTGGGGATGTTGTGTAAGATGAGAATAAGTGGCCTATACACATCTGCTGCCATATTTCTCTTATTTGTCTTTTATCCATTTTATGTTGAAGATCTCCAGAATAGACGACCGACCGTGACCTTCAGTCCAAACTACAAGAATATATTTGTTCAAGAAGAGATGGAAATTTCTTGTGAGGACGACTCTACTAGAACAAGAAGCCAGAACTACGAGTGGTACAAGGACAAGAGAAAGACGGGGAACATTGAGAAAATGATCAAAATGAATTTTGCAAAATGCAAAGACAGTGGGGATTATGATTGTAGAAAAGGGAATAGAGCCAGTTACCCGGTCAGACTCGATGTCTACCCAAAAGGTGAGTATTGGTCCCAACTATGACCTGGGAATATCTACAAGAGGAACATTGTGGAGAACTCTCCTTGTTTCTTCTGTTTTCAGACATCCATAAAATCATCCTGCAAACTCCCCAAGATATTGTGGAAGGCGACCGCCTGTATTTGAGGTGTCACAGCTCTTGGTACAAGAATGAGAAGGAGACCATAACATTTTATAAGGACGGTGCCGTTATCCCAACAACGAAAGACTTTTTACAGGTACCCAATGTGAATAAATCCATGACCGGCACGTACCGATGTGAAAACAGATTAGGTGATGGAGAACTGTTAAAAGCTGAAGAAGCATATATACAAGTCCAAGGTAACAAATATAATAATGTACAGAACACTCCAACCATTACAACTTTATAGGGTTTATGAGGTTAGAAATAACTGTTGTTTGACCAGTTGGTGGGACAGAGCTGCAATACCAGACAAAACCATGAAGAAGGGTGGCGCTATTTATGAGAAAACAATATTATAAATGTTTGAAAGTTTTAGAATTTTTCACGATATAATATGGATGTACTGTATGTAGCTGTTATGTGGGTACTACAAGCTAGGTCCAAAAATATTTGGATGGTGACACAAGTTTTGATGTTTTAGCAAATGTTTTGTTAAACACCTATATCCAGTTCTGTAATAAATCTGGGCTGAAAGTGACGACTCTCGGCTTTAATTTGAGGGTATTCACATCCTAACCAGGTAAGGGTTTAGAAAGTACAGCTCTTTTACTCCTTAAGGACAAGGCAAATTTTTGTTTTTTCCAAGAACCATAACTTTTTTATTTTCCACCAATATAGCTGTGTAAGCACTTATTTTTTTGCAGGATGGGTTGCACTTTTGAATGACATTCATCTATATACATAATTGCCTTGTGGTGTCTGTCAACACTCCTATGTCTGGTTGTCCCCATATCGCCCATGCATGGTAGTATTGCCCATATATGGTAATAGTACTCTGTGTCCTTCATGGTAATAGTGCCCCCTGTGCCCATATGACTGTGTTCCTAATAGTAATAGTATCCCCTGGAGTATTGACCCAAAGTAAGCAATAATAAAATGTTCCCTGATCTGCCATGTGTTGCTCTATAATGTTGTGCATTACTTGTAACTCCTACACCTTAGCTCTGAGAGTTGTAGCATTTCTAATCCCACACTGCCCTCTGCTGGCCTTTCTCAAAACTACCATTTCCTTAATGGCCAAAGGAAGCTAAGCAACAGTTGTGGATTTTCTGCCAGTTGGGCGCGGTGATATCATGCTGCTGCAGACACAGGAGTGAGGACACAATAGTGAGGATGCGAGCTCTGCGCTTATAGGAGATATGTATAAATGCTGGAGTAAGGGGTTCTGCTCTGCATCACACCTGTCCTTTCGTGATTGCATCCAGTAAAAAGTAGGAAGGCTGCACTTTATCCAGAAAACTTTCTTTGGAAATGCAGAATCCATGCTACAGTCTGATGCCCAAATCAAAGTAGGCACGAACATAGCAAACCCTGGAAAACCTGAAAACCAACCAAAGCAAATCCAGTTATGGATCCCTACTGCTAAGATACTCTCAGAGCTAAGAAGAGGGAGTGTAAGGCTACCTTCACATTTGCGTTTGTGTCTGCATGCTGATGGCATGCAGACACAAACGCAGTGAAAAGCAGGGTCTTTTTTTGTGTCCGCAGCGGAGAATGTCCGCCTGCGGACACATCACTGTGGAGCCCGGGCAGCCAATCGGTGG
Organism: Allobates femoralis; assembly: GCA_033576535.1. Taxonomy (NCBI): domain Eukaryota; kingdom Metazoa; phylum Chordata; class Amphibia; order Anura; family Aromobatidae; genus Allobates; species Allobates femoralis. The sequence goes on from JARQOC010000012.1 coordinate 86,216,056, forward strand.
TGTCCGGGGGCGGGATGGAGGCAGAGATCAGGGGCGGAGATCTCCTCCTCCCGGCCGCCGGTATGCTCCGGGACGTGTCAGCGGGGAGAAACAGCTGATCTGACAGCTGTTTGAATCTCCCGCGCCGACACCGAGAGGAGATGTCGGCGCGGGAAGATTCAAACAGCTGTCAAATCAGCTGTTTCTCCCCGCCGACACCGCTAGGAGATTACCGGTGGCGGGGGGGAGGAGATCATCAGAGGCTGAGCTGATCTCCCGGTGTCCGTCGGTGATCTCCTGTGACATCACCGGCGGCCACCGGAGAGATTTCAATGGGTCCGCAGCGTTCTCCTGCGCTGTCAAGCGCTGAATACTGCGGACCCATTGACGCCAATGCATTGTTTGTGCGCTTGCGGGCGCTGGTAGATAAAACAAGCGCCCGTGAACGCACAAAAAATGCAACATGCTGCGTTCGGAGTGCGCTCAGAGGGTGCATAAATTATGCACATCTGAACGCAAACGCAACCGAACGCAGCCAAACGCAGGCACATGCGTTCCCATGTTAAACATAGGAACGCATGTGCGCAAGCGTATGTCTGCGTACAATGCGCTGCGCTCCGAACGCCAGTGTGAAGCCAGTCTTAGCTAAGTGTACACTGTCAACTCTGCAGTTTATACAGAGTAAAAGTTCATAATCATTGTTCATGAAACCGACGGTGTCTGTGTTTATTATGAGACTGCAATCACCTCTTCTATTTCTCCATACTACACTGTCTGAGTGTCTGCACCTGGCAGAAACAAATTGAAAGTGTAACCAGACCGGGAAGCATAGCCACTACACATAGATGAACTGGAAAACCAGCCCCTACAATCCACCTAGTTACCTTACCCTATCACCAAACCCACTTTTAGATTTGCCTCCTAACCTGTGAATTGCCGGAGCCATCAGAGGCACTGTGAAAGGATTAAGCTCTGAGTTCTCAGGCCCTGTCTTCCTGCTGAAAGTTGCTGCATTTATGCTGTTTACCAATCAGATTTTTTTTTTATATTTTCATAGATCGGACATTTACAAATGCAGTAATACCAAATAAACTAATATAACTGCACAAAATTTAGAAATAAACATTTTCATGACAATGCAAAAACAAAACCCCCATCAGCAGCCTCCATCCATAGATTCTGTCAATTGCTTGATCTGTTTGCGACCAACATTGCGTGCAGCAGCCAGCACAGCCTCCCAGACACTGTTCCCAGAGGTGTACTGTTTTCCCTCCCTGTAGATCTCACATTTTAGGAGGGACCACAGGTTCTCTTTGGGGTTCAGATCAGGTGAACAAGGGGGCCATGTCATTATTTTTTCTTCTTTTAGACCTTTACTGGCCAGCCATGCTGTGGAGTAGTTAAATGCATGTAATGGAGCATTGTCCTGCATGAAAATCATGTGTTTCTTTGAATGATACTGACTTCTTCCTGTACCACTGCTTGAAGAAGGGTTAATTTCCAGAAACTGGCAGTAGGTCCGGGAGTTCAGCTTCACTCCATCCTCAACCCGAAAAGTTCATCTTTGATGATATCAACCCATACCAGTACCCCACCTCCACCTTGCTGGTGTCTGAGTCGGAGTGGAGCTCTCTGCCCTTTACTGATCCAGCCTCTGACCCATCCATCTGGCCCCATCAAGAGTCACTCTCATTTCATCAGTCTATAAACCTTTGAAAAATCAGTCTTAAGATATTTCTTGGTCCAGTCTTGACATTTTGTCTTATGTTTCTTGTTCAAAGGTGGTCGTTTTTCAGCCTTTCTTACCTTGGACATGTCCCTGAGTATAGCATACCTTGTGCTTTTGATACTCCAGTAACGTTGCAGCTCTGAAATATGGCAAAACTATGCCACCAGGCAAATGGCATCTTGACAGCTTCACGCTTGAGTTTCCTCAATTCATGGGCAGTTATTTTGCGCCTATTTTGCCCAACACACTTCTTGCGACACTGTTGGCTATTTGCCATGAAACTCTTGATTGTTCGGTGATCACGCTTCAAAAGTTTGGCAATTTCCAGACTGCTGCATCCCTCTGCAAGACATCTCACAATTTTGGACTTTTCAGAGCCCGTCAAATCTCTCTTCTGACCCATTTTGCCTAAGAAAAGGCATTTGCTTAATAATTAAGCACACCTTATATAGGGTGTTGATGTCATTACACCACACCCCTCCTCATTACAGAGATGCACATCACCTGACTTACTTCATTGGTAGTTGGCTCTCAAGCCTATACAGCTTGGAGTAGGACAACATGTATAAAAAGTATCATGTCATCAAAATACTCATTTGCCTAATAATTCTGCACACAGTGTATATAGTAGAAGTCAGTCTCTTGTGAGCCTGACATGGGCTGGTTGTCACAGCAGTACTATGATGCATACACAGTGGTTCCTGTAGACCATGGCTTGTGTAGGGATGAGCGAGTCTAAATTACTCGGATCGCTGACCCGCACGAGTCGAGCCAGACTCGGTACTCGTGGCGAGTCTAGCGAGTCCAATGTTAAGAATAGGGAATTGGATTCGCAGTCCCGAATAGATAATACAGGACTCGGAATCGCAGACTCGCTAGATTCGGAGCATTGGACTCAGGGTGGCTGGAGCCTCTTCCCTGGGTGCAGGTCCAGGCAGCCTGAGAACCGGGGGGGGGGGGTGCTGTCGGTCCCGGCAGCTTGAGAACGGGGGGGGGGTGGGGTGCTGTCGGGTCAGGCACTTGAGAACGGGTCCAGCCCGCCTGCGCAACGACTCGCCGGATTTGGACTCGTTACTGAGCGAGTATTCGCTAAAAGACTCGCCGATTCCCGAGTCCAGCGATCCTTAAGAATCGCGAGTACGAGTCCTAGCGAGTAGACTCGCTCATCCCTACTGTTGTGATGTGGCGCCCAGCAACGAGTGCGTCACAGGAGGTATTGCAGCCATAAATGCAGCCGCAATATTCTCTGAACAGCAGTGATCTGGTTAACTTGAGATCCAACCTGCATGCATCACTGAACAGAGGCCAACCCAGGGTCCTGGTGGGCGGAGTGCTAGGGAAGTGTGTAGGAAGGACAGTAGACAGTAACACAGTAGTCTGCAGAGTCTAGAGGAGTCTAGAACTTGAACTTGGAGTAGGAGTGGGGGCTCTGCACCTCGTGCAGCCCCCGGGCCGTCACCGGTCGGGTGTCAGCACCTGAGGCCTCAACAACCGGGATCGGGCATCACTAACCACGGGTTCCAAAAATACCCCCGTGCCCAACTCAAAGCCGGTTCACTAGTACTGAAGCTGGCAGCAGTTCACCTCTGCTACGCGAACCAGAAGCGTGGAGGAGCAGCTTCACAGGAGCACCCCACCACCAGCCAACTTCCAGTCGTCTAACCAGCGGTGTACCCACTGAGGGATCCAAGGCTCCCCAAAACATCCACAACGTACATCTTGGATAGGGCATTGAAGCAGCCTCCCGTACCCGATCTGGTATTCCTGGGCGACAATGGCAAAGCACTTAGCTAGAATGGAGGAACACTTGCGGATCTCTAAGGGACACCATCACTGCTGAGTCCACCCGGTCCACTACCCGTGAACTGTATACCATGTACTGCCTGCTGGTTACAGTAAAGACCCGTTGCAGAGACTTTCTGTGTCCGTGCTTCCTTATGAACTGTCCGTCCGCACTACAAGGTAACTGCAGCTGCCGCACAACATCTTAAGCAGCTCCAGCCTCCGGGGATCACCGCTCAGCCTGTGGGGAGCGTTCCATCTTGTTGCTGTCCATCCCCCGGAGGTTCCGCAGCGTCGGTAACGATTACCGAAACTACTCATAGGTGGCGTCACGAATAAATTAAACCCCTTTAATCTGTTCCTACAAGATGTCTTCATTTTGATCTGCACTCAACCGGGCCCCACTACCGGCAGGCGCGGCCCACCGTGACAAGGAGGAAGGAGCTACAGCCTGTCTAAACCGGAGTCCACGGCTGACGGTGAGTCAGTGACAACACAAAAGCATCTCGTGGCTGTTAGAGGTGCATTAAATCAGCCTTCATGTGCAGAGAAAGATGCGGGCTCGATGTGTGATCAAAGGCAGGGAGATGACTTATGATATACATTAAGATGTACATTAAGAGGTTAATATGCTGCTGCCTCTTTTCAAGGAATAGTTATAGAGTGATACCGAAAATTTAAGTGGGATATAAATTAAAACAAACTATATTATACAAATATTAAAAGATCAGAAGATCAACGAGACAAACATAGATTCAAAAGAAAGGACAACTAGAACTCCAACAATGATTAAAGAGAACCCAATTATCCCTAAGGGTACCCTTACACGCCGCAACTATTACCGGCGATCGGAGGCAACCGAACGTGCGCGTGCATGTTTTTGACGGTTGCCTCCGAACGCCGATGCCGCATGTACACGCCGCAATTGCGTCGTCAACCGAAGGGTACGTGGCTCCCCGGAAGTTGCCACAGAACCTGCGGGAAACATCCGGTTGCATCCTGACGCCGCTTCACACGCCGCAATCACTAATGGAATGTGGGCGTACCTGTGCAGCGGCTCGAACACATAGGCGTGCCAAACTTCGCTACACCGCGCCCAAAATACAATCATTGGACAACGCAATAGCGTCCTAATTGGCCAGCCTGCACAGGAAGGCTGCCTAATACATGACGCCATTGCCATTGTGTAGTGTGAATGGACAGCTGTTCAAATATGGCGCCCTGTGAAGGGACAGCCAATGGAAACACAGTAGCCACCACCAATCATCGCTGAGGGGCGTGGTATCCAGCACGCTGTGGCACACCTCCAGGAAATCAGTAGGCGACGCAGATTCCATCACTATCGCCCGTTCACACGGCAAAACCAGGGCAATTCACCTTCAGCGTTGCCTCTGGTTTTTGGACAATGCTCTGAAATCGCAACCGGAGCAACTTTAAATATCACCATCGCGTTCCACAATTACACGACGCAATTCCATAGCAACTTCAGGGCAACGGTGACGGAACTCCGGATTGCCTCTCAGTTGCTACACCATAGTTGCGGCGTGTAAAGGTACCCTAAGTTAACCACTGGAGGCAGTGGAGGATTTACACCATAGCTTAGGGTACCCCCATACCACGTCGACTGGCCCTATGTGTCAGCCCTAAAATAAAGGTATTTATATAGTGGTTACTAGTGATGGGCGAATCCTAAATTACTCGGAATCGCTTGACTCTAGCGAGTCCGAGCCTAGGACTCGCTACTCATTGCGAGTCTAGCGAGTCCAATGTTAATGAATGGGGAAGCGAGTAATAGCGAGTAGTGTGCGATTTACAAATCACAGATGTGTCTCGGAAGCTTCAGCCTGAAGCAATCCTAGTTTTGCCATTGATTTGCATTGGACTCGTTTACTGTGTAAGTAATCGCTGGGAAACTCGCACAGATAAGTGTCCTGTCTGCTCTGTGTGCTGGCTGCCGCAGCTCCAGGGTCCTAGAGCCCGCCTGCTGCCTGATGTAGCAGAGCTGAGATTGTTCTCAGTCTGCTCATTCCTTGTGCATAGACATCTATATCTATGCACAGGGGATGTAGCAGAGAGGACATCGCGTTTTGGACTGCGTCGGACGGAAGAGGATTTTTTTAATTAAAGATGGAGTCCCTAATGGCTTTTTTTTTTATTTCTAATAAAAAATTTTCTCTGTGTTGTGTTTTTTTTAAAACAATTTAATAGAAATTCATGGCGGTCATGTCTAATATTGGCGTGACCGCCATAAATTTCGGGCTTAGGGCCAGCTGATAATACAAAGCTGGCCCTAACCTCTTTATTACCCAGCATGCCACCGCCACCAGGGCCGCTGGAAGAGCGGGGTTCAGCGCCAGAGGATGGCGCTTCAATGAACGCGCCATCTTCTGGGGCGGCTGCGGGCTGCAATTTGCAGCGGGGGGTGCCCAGAAAGCTTGGGCATCCCTGCGCTGCGGATTCCAGCCCCCAGCTGCTTAGCTGTACCTGGCTACACATAGAAATTGCGCGGAGCCCCACGCATTTTTTTTTAATTGTTTCATGAAATTCATGAAATAATAAAAAAAAAGGGCTCCCCTATATTCTTGTGTCTGGCCAGGTACAAATAGGCACCTGGGGGTTGGGGGCAGCCCGTCGCTGCCTGCTGGATCCGGCTGGTTCCAGAAATACGGCGAAATTTTAACCCAAAAATCAGAGTTCACTGAACAGCCGGCAACAACTAGCAACCTCCTGAGCCTTCTCATTGAGTTAAGTGGACCTGAAGGGAAATGGTGTAACCATTAAGGATGGGCGAATCTTTTATGGGAGAAAGTGCGGGTGTAAAAAGAATGACCATGTCAATTCTTTACACACCTGTGCCTGCGCTTTTCTCACATAGGCCCCATTATACCCACTTGAATTGCGCATCGCCATTCAGACAATGCGCAATTCATGCAGGAATAATGTCGGGTGCAGAATGCACAGTAGGATGTGATGTCACATGGGGGAGGAAGAATACTGTGTTCCTCCCCCCGTGTGACATGTGTGACATGTGCTTTCACTTAGCAGCATATGTGCGGCAGCTTCTGGCTCCTGTACATTCGCTGCTAAGCGATATGAAAAGTGAAAAGCAAAAGATAAAATAAAAAATGCTCACACTCACCCTCGGCAGACACCTCCGATCAGCTGCAGGTCCTCCTGGTAATAGCTGATGCTGTCTCCTCACAGCATCAGCTGATCGTTAAGT
>JARQOC010000012.1:86222868-86256463 GCA_033576535.1 Allobates femoralis
AGACGCTGCATCTAAAACGCTGCGTCTCCTGATCGTGAGGATGCACCCTTAGATAGCAAGGAAGTCGAAAAAAAAAACCTTGCCCCTAATCTTATAACATATATCTCGAGTACTGAGAACCTCCAGGAGCCAGTGCAAATATTTCCTTAAGACGTGGCCAAAAGTCAACATGATTATCGAAATATCTCTGTAGCCAATGTTCCCATTTTACAGAAGAGCCCCGAAGTCAGATGAAAGATATTTGGGGCTGAGTAGGTTGACCATTGGGTTTCCAAATATATAATAGGTAAGTTCCTTAAAAGGGACGTCCACTTAAAGATATACTTTTGGATTTTGTCATAGTATGAGATTTTAGCCTCTATACTGATTTTGTCAACTCAATTGTCAGGATTCCTCTGCTCTGTATTTAGGGAGTGCTGGGCTAGGTGATTGACAGCTCAGACATCCTATCTGGAGCTGGAATATGCTGGGCTGTTCATGTTCTGATTGACAGCCCATTTGTTCAGTCTCTTTCTGGGAAGTGCTGGGTTTTTGCAGGTGTTCCCTGTCTCCTGTAATTGCCCAGGTTTTCCCAGAACACTGCTAGTCTTAAGCCCCTGTCACACATAGCAAGGTTTTGTGACGCAACAGCGACCTCGCCAGCGATCTCGCTATGTTTGACACGTAGCAGTGACCGGGCCCCCGCTGTGACATCGCCGATCGTGTCGGAATAGCCTGGACCATTTTTTGATCATCAGGTTCCCGCTGGCCAGCATGCATCAGTGTGTTTGATGCCTTAACATTGACCTAATTGGCAACTCAGAACTCAGCCACGTACGTCTGAGTCATCAGACTAGCTGCTGTGTGACAGGGTCTCAACGACCGCCGAGGTCATTATACGGGTCGCCGTATCGTTGCTGCGTCGTTGAGTAGATCTGACTATTTGACATCTCACCAGTGTCCACGTAGCGACGTTCCAGAGATTCTTACTAGGTCGTATTGTTGTCGGGATCGCTGGAACGTCGCCAAATGTGACGGGACCCTTAGTTTCAGCTCTGTTGTGCTAGTTGGATTCTTGTTTCTGTGCTCTGAGAATTGATCTTTTGCTGCCTGACCTTTACTGTGTTTTGTCTTGTCCCTCTGTTCTGATCCGCTACTCTCCAGGTAACTGACCTCAGACTCTTTTGCTGCGTAACCTTACCTGTTTTTGACCATCCCTTTGTCTTGTCCCAATGATCTGATCCACTACTCTCCAGGTAACTGACCTCAGAGTCCCAATGATCTGATCCACTACTCTCCAGGTAACTGACCTCAGACTCTTGCTGCGTAACCTTGCCTGTTTTTGACCATCCTTTTGTCTTGTCCCTCTGTTCTGATCCGCTACTCTCCAGGTAACTGACCTCAGACTCTTTTGCTGCGTAACCTTCCCTGTTTTTGACCATCCTTTTGTCTTGTCCCTCGGTTCTGATCCGCTACTCTCCAGGTAACTGACCTCAGACTCTTTTGCTGTGTAACCTTGCCTGTTTTTGGCCATCCTTTTGTCTTGTCCCTCTGTTCTGATCCGCTACTCTCCAGGTAACTGACCTCAGACTCTTTTGCTGGGTAACCTTACCTGTTTTTGACCATCCCATTGTCTTGTCCCAATGATCTGATCTACTACTCTCCAGCTAACTGACCTCGGACTGTGACCTTACAACACCTACTGTGCCCTCCTAGTATCTGACCTCAGAAGGTTTGATTACCCTGCTTCACTACTTATCTGTGTGGTGACTCGCGTCACATCAACGTCCAGACCTGTATATGACACAGGAGACAATCTACTGTGTGTAAAGGGGACTGGCTGATTGTTCATTTCAGTAACTAAGCCTTTTATTGGCTGTGACAGAGAAGGAGGTTGACTTATTTATTTAAATGAGTAGTGAGCCAGCCCCCTTCACATGGATTGTTGATGTGCCAACACAGGATATGCTCTATTAGGTCAAGCACAGGACCAGAAATTGTCTCGCATGAGACCAAGACCAAGAGGCATTTTTAAAGTAAGACTATAATAACATGTTTTTAAAATCTCATTATAAATACATATTAGTAATTCTCTATAATTGTTCCAAAATTAATATTTGGGAAGCCTTTAAAACCTGACATTTATTCTTTCAGAGCGCCCCCACACATCACTCGGTGGAAAAACGTCAGTGTCTCGCTGGGTTGTTGTTGTCGCCCTCCTTCTCTTGCTCTCTGCTGCCCTCCTGATCTTCATGTGTAGAAACAAGCTTCGATTTACAAGATGTCGCACGCTGCATGCCGCCTCAGGTTGGTCAATATCAATGTTTGTAGAATGATCGAAAGTGAATTCTTGCCCATTTTATGAAAATTGATCTCGTGTTTGAATTTTCCCTCTCCTGCTCCTTGAAGTCCCTTGGTGACAGGTCTACAGTGGTGGCGTCTTGTCTATAACACTGCAGACAATCATAGGCTTTAATGGTCTTAGTTGTTTACATCAGAATGATAAGTAAATGGCTGCAGTAGTCATGTGTGGTAAATAGGAATTCAATGCTGCAGAACTCCAGGGAGGGCTCTCGATCGGCAGGAGCCCCTCCCCTTTTTCCTAGACCCTCCCCCGTGGATCAAACTCTAGTCATAAATCCGCCTTGACAGTTTAGCTAATCTAATGTCTGGGTTTTTTGTTTGTTTGTAGCTTGCTCCCATATTCACATAGAGCTCTACTTTAGTTTTTTCTTTAATTCTCATTTGATATTTTTGAGCATCACCTATCTATACTGTGAGGCAGTGAGGGGAATCATATGCGAGGGACGATATGTATCCCCCAGAATGTGCACTGAAACATAGTGAATCCACTGGAGTGCATTACAATCACAGGCAAGGCTGTGAGTGTAGGATAGGGGGACGGTCCATTCCCTCCAGCCCGGGTCTTGCATGTGGCTCAGGGCCACAGATTCCATTGAAAGCCCTCAGCAAAGGTTTGGGTGTGTCAGTGGTTTGTTTGCAGACTGCAGAGCTGGAAGCTGTGTGCAGGACAGGTCTGTGTGAAGTCACAACACAGGCCTGTGAGGACGAAGGATCTGGCGCACCATAGATTAAAATGGTGCGGCCATCTCCCATGGCAACGGGTTATATACGGACTGTGCGGATCTCCCAACTGCGACCCGGAGGACGTTTTGGCATTTAAGTTGTGAGTTATACCAGTAAAGCCGTTAAAGTTGAACATTCCTTGGGTCACTGCCTCATTACTGCACAGTGTGAACACTGCTGCACTACAGTACTCATATTTTAATGGATTACCCTTTTAATGAGAACACCAAAATCACATTTTTTAAGCTAATACCAAATGTTGTGAGATATTATTCCAAGCCCTGTCTTCAGGTTCTTCTAAAACAATAGCCTTCTGTGTACACAGTATATTACTGGCCATCCTTATTTGCATATATAGGAATAATAGTTACGCAATGCTGGAAGGTGTTTTTCTTAGTAAAGTTCAATTCTTTACTTCCTCTCTGTAGGAACACAACTGCACTTCTAATTATGTGTATATCATGGTGTTCATTGCCTCATTCTTATCTGCTTAACCAACAAAATGATTGTTCAAATCAAGCAGATTCGCTCACTGCAACCCTCTTGTGATTGATTTTCCATCCGCCTGCTGGTGCAGACCCAGAGCTGTTAAGGCCCCGTTACACGCAACGATATCGTTGCAACGTTTTGTGATGTTGCAGTGACATCGTAGCGATGCCGCTGCGTGTGACGTGTACCAACGACCAGCGATCACCTAGCTGATCGTTGGTAAATGGCCAGGACCATTTTTTGATTGTTGGTCTCCTCTTCGTGGCGCTGTGAGGTCGTTGATCGTTGGTCTCCCGCTATCACACACGTTGATGCTGGCTGCCCAGCGGGAGAGCAACAATCAACGACCTCACAGCGCGGCACAGTACATGATGGGAGCTGGTAACCAGGAGTAAACATCGGGTAACTAAGCGCCACACACTGCTTAGTTACCCGATGTTTACCCTGGTTACCAGTGTGATCGCTGGTGAGTCTGCCTGTTTGACAGCTCACCAGTGATCAGATAACGATGTCCCAGCGACCCACATCGTTGGTGGGGTCGTTGGGACATCGTTATGTGTAACGGGGCCTTTAACCAAACAAGAGTATGGCAGATATAGATAAAAATCATGTATGTAGGAAGGTGCACTGAACGGCTTGGCCACACCAAGGGTCCACTAAGTTCCAGGAGGGGAGTGCCACTTATTTTAAGTCAATGTCTGACCCTCCAGAGCCTTATATTAGGACTGACAGAGACGGAAATGAGTGCTGTCCTCCAAAATAATACCCTCTACAAATCGGTGTATTTGTTTGACAGCCTTAATCAAGCTATATGAAAAGTCAGACTTTGACTTGGGGTATAGCCGTGCACTACAGAGCCTGGAGAAGAGCTGATCTTATGATGTATGATCCTTACTATCTCCACCATTGGTTGGACTATCTTCCGTATTTTAGGGTAACTTTTACACGTCGCAACATTGCATGCAATTTCACTGGCAATTTGCTGGTTGCAGTGAAATCATGGACATATTGTTACATTTGTACACAGCAACTAAATAGAACAATGTGTCCATGATTTCACTGCAACCAGCAAATTGCCAGTGAAATTGCATGCAATGTTGCGACGTGTAAAGGTACCCTTAGACTTCAATGAAGTGGAAGGGCACATGCATGACCTGCCATCACCTCTTGGTCAGAGGAACATTGAAATCCACCCCATCTAACTAACAGTTATCGGCTATCCAATGAAGATCTGTAAATGTATGACTCCCAGAAAACCCCCTGGACAGTTTTACCATCCTAATTTCCTGTTTTAGAGCAGAAAATCCATAATCTAATTATTTTTGTCTGATTTTCAGAACCTGAGAGAAGACGCTACTTGGAAGAAGAAGATGTGTGTTACTCATTCATAGATATGAACCGTTTACCAGGAGGTTAGCCAGATTCTTATATTATGATCTCTTATCTTGGCTTTGGCTCCAGAATTGGTTGTAAAGTAGCTATGATGCTGCAAGTTTCTGATGGAGGAAATGGCAATGTGTTCCCTGATTATTCCTCTTAAGGTATCTTTACACACAGAGATATATTGCTTACAATTCACTGGTTGCAGTGAAATCATGGACACATTGTTCCACTTGTACACGGCAACAAAATGGAAAAATGTGTCCATGATTTCACTGCAACCAGTGAACTGCAAGCAATAGATCTCTGTGTGTAAAGGTATCTTTAGGGAATCATCAGAACCTGTTATTCCATTGTGATCGGTGGGGAACAAATGTCCACATGGATCTGTGGTGCCCCTGAGGGTCCAGTCACAACAGAGGTACTGCATCTCAGTCAAAGGTGTGGTACCCTATTCTCAGGTAATGAGGGGACGACACTGCTCGGTACCCACACACTAGCATCCAGCACCACACCACTCCAGAACAGGAGATCTGGGCGGACCCTATTGAGGGGGGGCCCCATCTCAGGCTCGAGGGTGAGCTAGGTAAGAGGGTGTGGGTGAAGGAAGTAGAAAGGGAGCACACCAGGAAGTAGTGAAGTGAGTGATGACAATGTAGAGGATGTAGAGAACGTGACTGACATGAGAAAATGTGCAGAACAGTCAAGAAGTTAGGCAGTTGGTGACAGGAGTCTGTCATGAGTGGAAGGACAGTGAGAGTCAGCCTGGGGACTGGAGCTGGTTGGAGCTAGTCCCAGGACAAGGAAAGGTGAAAGAGGACGGAGGAGCCAGTGACGGGCTTTACAGACACTTAAGGGATCCCACGGTCACGGGAAGTGAGGAATCCACCCGTGGTACCCGTATCCACGTCGACCGTGATCGGAGATGGGTGGAGGTACCGGGCCGCAGAGGGGACTGGCCTCAGACTAGTGGAGAGACTGTAGGATTTAGATAGCTAACCAGAGGCTGCGGTATCTTCAAGTGCAGCGGTCAAAGCCACACTTAATCGCTGAAAAGGCAGCTGCATCGTGTCAACGAGACTAGGAAGACGTCACCTGACAGGACCCGAGGCTGCTGGCTTAGGACACTGAGTGTAAGGCGCAGGGCAGGAGGGCGAAAGCTAGCGCAGTGAGACGACTTGGGAAGGTACATCAGAAGGGGGTCCCGGTAAAAGTGCACCTAAGCTACCGAGAGTTGGCTGGATCCCTGATCCAAAGGACACTACCCGCCTGGTTGTTGAAAAACTGTAGAATTGTCAGAACTGTAAGTAAAATGTGAAGACTGCACCTTGCTGTGTCCTCAAATTATTTACTGCGTCACCTGCCCAGCACTACATCAATACCATCAGCTAATAGACTTTATAACTGCCCTGAGGCCACGCTCTACCTGTGGAGATCAATAACAACTCTGCTGCATAACCAACTGCCCCAGTGGATGTGAACCGCAGGGTCGGCCCGCCATCTAATTGCTGACTACCACAGGTGATGTCACGACTTAAGCCCTTATAAACTTTCACCCATTTTTTATGACACGGCCAGGGCCATGAGCCAGGTCACACCACCGTGACATCGCCCAGAAAGAACTGTTTGGCCTGATTCTGAGTACCCCACTGCTCTGGTGACTGGGCGTGTCAGATCCATCCAAATGTAAGATAGAATGGGATTATATGGTGTACCATGAGTATGTCTAGTGGTGTTATGGTTGTTGGGGCAGGGCAGGGGTACTCGGACAATCTGGGGGAAACAGTCAATAGATCATGGTGGCAATCCCAGAAGCTGTGGCCCTGACCAGACATGTGAAAGGGGGTATTTACAGAGGTTTTAGAGAGTTTGTCGGATGCCAGCTGAGGTATCTGGTCAGAGGTGACCAATGCTGCAGGTAGTAGTCCCAGGGGATAGATGGTGATGCAGCAAGGTGGATCACTCCCCTCAGCAGGAGCTGGCCTCTGGGAGTAGTAGAGATGTGTTGGATAGAGAAAATGGTGGGGGTTGTAGAGGTCAGTGGAGGCAGCAGTGCAGAGGTTCAGGGTAGTCCAGGAAGGAATCAAGGAGACAGTTACTGTTCTTTACCTTTCTCTTGGTATTGCAATCATCCACAGATCCAGGGTACTGGTTCACCGGGCCGTGCGACCTGGCCAGTGTGAGAAGAACTAGGCACTGCTATGATGGACGGGTATATCACCTGCCTTGCTGTTTTACCCTTCGGTTGAGGTTCTAGTTACTATCTGCTTCGCTATGTGCGTCTTCCTTCCTCATGGTAGCCAACAGCCAGGCAGGCAACCACGAACTCTCGAGACCCCGGACCCACACTGGTTCTTCTAGCCCTATGATGGTCACTGTCCCTAAAGTAGTCCCAGAGTGTGACTGCTAAGATTGCAACTCAGCAGTCTCCAGATTGCTGCCAGGCATTATGTCCTGACAGTCTGAGATTCTTACTCTCGTCCACAGCTATGTCCTGCTCAGCCCGAAGGCTGCCAGCAGGCCCAAACTTTCATCCACTGCTCAGCTGTCTCACTAGCTTCTGAGAACTAACTCCTAAATGCTGCCCCTCCCTCCTACATCTCACTACAGCTAACTCCTCCCCACCATCAGTTTCTTGGAGCCCATTGATCAGGGTTTGGGAAGTGTGTGCATGCATGGGCCATCATAGAATACCTGAATTCTCCTCAGACGTGGGGATAGTGCCGATGGAGTTAACCACCACTATGGCAACAAGACCGCAGGGGCACCACAGCATAATTTGAAGCTTACGGGCCCCGTTGCAAATGCTGCAACTGGACCCCCAATTATTGCAAATCTTTAATAGTATTAGTCTTTTTATATAGGGTAATGGAACTTTTGGGGCCCTCAAGGCTCCAGGGTCCTTGTGCAGTTGGAACCCGTAAACCTATTGTAGTTGCGCCCCTGAGTATGTCCAACACCTTGGTACAACTGTAACTCTTACAATGATATGATATATGGACTCTATGTCCAAGCATTGTTCTGGTTGTTAGTTTAGTTAGAATAGTGACTTTTAGCTTCATTTTATTTTTAATTTCAGGCGTTCCTGCTCAAAGATCAGATCATGTAAGTATAAGAAGGTATAATTTATATATTATTATTATTATTATTATTATTATTCAATTATCATTTTTATATTATTTATAGTTATACTAAAAGAAATCACCAAATTTAAATTCAACTCAAATTTTCCAAAAAATGTAAGATTCACTAACGTCCAAATTGTTTGCAAGTCATTCTATTCAAATTAGCAAAATGGCGGCCAAGTAAAAGGAGGGTTTAGGACAGGGGTGTAAAAAGTAGTTTTTGGGTTTTTTTACCCCTTCCCATCTGATTCAGTTTGCATTCCAGTTGTTGAATAAGAATTGAATTCTCTCTCCCCTCCTATCACTCCCCGAATTGAGGAAATATGTCCAAATTGAATTTCAGGAGATTCACTCAACTCTATATATGAACCGTTTTCCTTCTGCTCATTCATTCTGAGACGTCTCACCAATAGCTTCTAAACTTTCAGGCATTCACGGTCAGTTTTTGAGAAGTAAATAAAAAGTGAAAGGAAGGAGGGAGCAAAATTAAAATATTTTACTCTTCAGAAAATCTCTGTATAATATTGAATGCCTTTGATTAATGGAAGTGTGGCGCCCCTCTGGCTAGGCGCCACAGAGAGGTATTACACTTTACAAATGTATGTGTTCCTCTGTAAGTTGTGGGTTTAGGGCTTAACCTATGGAGTCTGTTTACACACACACACAGGACTAGGCCACCTTAGTATAGAGGGACTGATTATTCAGTAGATCCAAAAGGGTGTGGAGCCTAAGGCTATGTGCGCACTTGCCGGGTTTTGGGCGGTTTACCTGTGTAAACCGCCGGTTTGTTTACATTAGTTTTATCTAAATTTATGTTAATCCAAACCGGCGTTTGGATTAACATTAAAACCAATGTAAACCGACCAAGGCTGTGCACACTCCGGCGGTTTACACAGCCTCATCCGTTGCTAACCCGCAGGTTTCCCAGCGGGTTAGCAAAGAATGAGCTTGTTCTATAAAACGGCGGTTCTGCAGCGGCTGCAAGCAGAATCATGTGCTGCTTCCAGCCGCAGCAGACCCGCCGCCGAGAACCCGCTGTGCAACCGCCGGCTACCGCCCGGCTCCCGCCGCACATACCCGCCAGGAAGCCGGTTGACGGCGCCGGAGCATCCTGGCGGGTTCCGCCCAGCCGCCGCCGACAAACCCGCCGGTAAGTGTGCACTTACCCTTAAGTTAGTGCAGAAAGAGTTGAGGGACAGTTAGTTCAGACAGTGCTGGGAAGTCAGCCAGGGCGGACGTGCCTGGCAGGCTGCTGACAGGAGGGATTCCCATCTTTAAGTGGGGGCCCAAGACAGAAGGGGACGGACCAGAACCGGTTGGAGCCAGCTGGTAACGTCCGGGGAAGCCGAGGCGGTCAGCAGTTTATCTGCGGCCGCAAACTGACGAGCTGCGGGCCCATAATCGCAGGGTAGCTGTTAGTGTGGCGCCCCGCAACGAGTGCGTCACAAGAGGGTATTGCAGCCATAAATGCAGCCGCAATATTCTCTGACACAGCAGTGATCTGGTTAATTTAGGAATCCAACCCTGCATGCATCACCTAGAACAGAGGGCCAATCATAGGTCCTGGTGGGCGGAGTGCTAGGGTAGTGTGTAGGAGAACACAATAGTCTAGAGAAGAGAACCTAGAACTCGACCTAGAACAAGGTCGTGGACTTGAACTTGGAGAGGAGCGGGGCTCCGCACCCCATGCAGTCCCCGGGCCGTCACCGGTCGGGTGTCAGCACCTGAGGCCTTACCAACCGGGATTGGGCATTATTCACACGGGTTCCCAAAAGACTCCCGTGCCCACACTTCACAGCCGGTTCACTGGTACCGAAGCTGACAGCAGTTCACCTCTGCTACGCGAACCAGAAGAGTGGAGGAGCAGCTTTACAGGAGCACCCCACCACCAGCCAACTTCCAGTCGTCTAACCAGCGGTGTACCCACCGAGGGATCCAAGGCTCCCCAAAACATCCAGAACGTACATCATGGATAGGGCATTGAAGCAGCCTCCCCGTACCCGACCTGGTATTCCTGGGAGACACTGGCAATCACTTAGTTAGAATGGAGGAACACTACGGATTTCTAAGGGACACCATCACTTCTGAGTCCACCCGGTCTACTACCCTTAAACTGTATACCATGTACTGCCTGCTGGTTACAGTAAAGACCCGTTGCAGAGACTTTCTGTGTCCGTGCTTCCTTATGAACTGTCCGTCCGCACTACAAGGTAACCGCAGCTGCCGCACAACATCTTA
The DNA here is from genome assembly GCA_033576535.1 of Allobates femoralis. Taxonomy (NCBI): domain Eukaryota; kingdom Metazoa; phylum Chordata; class Amphibia; order Anura; family Aromobatidae; genus Allobates; species Allobates femoralis. The sequence continues at coordinate 86,233,167 of JARQOC010000012.1, forward strand.
AGCAGCTCCAGCCTCCGGGGATCACCGCTCAGCCTGTGGGGAGCGTAACATCTTGCTGCTGTCCATCCCCCGGAGGTTCCGCAGCGTCGGTAGTCCTTACCGAACTACTCATAGGTGGCGTCACGAATAAATTAAAAACCCCTTTAATCTGTTCCCTACAAGACGTCTTCAACACTTTTGATCTGCACTACACCGGGCCCCACTACCGGCAGGCGCGGTCCACCCGTGACAAGGAGGAAGGAAGCATCGCCTGTCTAAACCGGAGTCCCGGCCACGGTGAGTCATTAGCACCACAAAAAGTTACCTCGCCCCTCAGTACCAAAACAGGTCCAGGACACTATAGGTAACGGGCCTAATTTCGGTCACAGGAGAAGTACCAGGTATCTCCTGTCCGTACCGGTAAGGTATAAACCTTACCTATTAGTAACAGACCAGGGAACTGGCAGGAGAGCTCTGCAAGGGTGGTGAAAGATGGAGAAGAACAGATTAGACCCCAAAAGACTGGGGACTCCATAGGGGAACCCTGAACTGGCAACAGTCACCTGTTAAACCAGACTGTACCGTGTTTCACCTTAACATCTGCCGGTACCCAGTAAAGTGGAGTTGGAGTTGAACTGGCCTCTGTCTTTCTTCCCGCCGGCGCCTGGAGGGCCTCAGCATCACACTGGAGGGGTAAGAACAACTACTACTCCCCTCATTCCCCTCATCATCCTCCATCACTGATGTAAAAGCTCCACCTGTGGGGAGCTGGACCACTCTGAGCTGCATCCACCATCACCTCAGCGACCAGCCTGCAGCGCTAGTGCCCAAATTACCCACAGGTGGCGTCACGTACTCCCTTTATCCCCTGTAAATATTCCTCCCCATCTAACAAATATCACAAAGCATTCACTGATCTCAGGGAGACCAGTCCAAGAAAACACTGCGGGCTGCTGGCTAAAGCGCACAACATAGTGAATTCCTAGGCGCATTGCCTCCTGGGAATTATGAATATGCAAATAGAGTCTGTGGAGCCTTTGTTAGGAGTCTCAAACACAGGACTAGCCAGTTATCCCTCCAGGGAAGCACCAGGCCAAGGGGTGGCACCTGGCAGAGAACACTATAACCACCATATTAAGTGGCCCTTTTAGTCAATATCCAGCTCTTTACAAGCTTAGAGATATGACAAGGGAATACCAAGATCAGGTATCCATCCACAGACAGCTGTTTCGGGGTGTTGCCCCTCATCATTGTGGAGTAGAATTCTGGCTAGGTGGGAGCAATGCCTAGTAGACCAACATCACAAAGCATTCACTGATCTCAGGGAGACCAGTCCAAGAAAACACTGCGGGCAGCTGGCTAAAGTGCACAACACAGACTCTATATTTATTCCACAGACTCTATTTGCATATCCCCATCTAACAAATGACAGCCAGGGCACGGAACCGGAAACCCGACCACCCTTGATTCCTCAGTTAATTCCATCAGACCCAGGCCCGGTATCCGAGTACCCCTTGCCCTGGGCTCATCAGAAGCTTCACTTATAGTTCAAGTATAAGGCCTGCGCATTGCTGACCTGTGAGCAGAAGAGGGCAATATAACAGGTGATTGTCAGAAGGTAATTATTTAGGAGAAGGGAATTGTTAGAAGAGGAAGAAACTTGCTCATGTTGGAAGGAGAAACCTGCAGAGAAAAAATTAGTTTTTAGTTTTAATGGAGGAGACCTGTTAGGCTGGCTTCACACTATGATTTTGTTCCTTTCTATGAGATCCTGTTTTTTGCAGGACCCCACGGACAGTAACGGACAGGCCCGGATTGTAAACTCCGGCTTCCATTTCTGTGTCCAGATCTGGGATTTTGACGGATCTGGACACAGAAAGAGCTGGGGGAAGCCAAGCCTGCAAAACGCAGGCAAGTGGTGTCGGAGCTGTTCATTTTTCACTTTAGCAGTGTATCTACATACACTGCTAAAGTAAAATTAAATAAAGGAATGGATAAAAATAAAAAAATAAATTCTGACCTCTCCGCCGAGGGTGCTGTGATGCATGGCATCCATCTCCGATGGCTAAAGGACCTTAATCAGCTGACAGGGAAGGGGCGGGGCAGCCTGATCAGCTGATGGGTCAAATGACCGCATCAGCGCAGTTTAAACTTTCGAGAACAGAGCAGTTGAAGTGTACTGAGCATGCTCTGTACACTAAAACCGGATCCGGCATTCATTGACTGCCATGCTATGTGTGCTGGATCGCCCCAGATTAGTTTCTGTCTGGTTCGGTCCATTTTTTTCACCAGAGCCCAAAATCAAAGCAGTCTCCAATTTTGGGGTCGGGAAAAACAGGACAGAAACAAAATCGGGACTGAATTCACACCGGATGGCCATTTATGATCAATCTGGCACCATAGGGACACATAGGAGGCTAAAACGATCCTGTACTATTCTTTTAAAAACAAACAGAACAGGAATGTAAAAACCATAGTGTGAAGCCAGCCTTAGAAAAAGCAATGACTTCCTCAAGAGATAAGAAGAGTTCCTTAGGGTACCATCACACTTGGCGACGCACCAGAGATCCCGACAATGATACGACCTGGTAGGGATCGCTGTTGCATCGCTATGTGTTCCCTGGTGAGATGTCAAACAGTAAGATCTCACCAGCGACGCAGCAACGCTCTGGAATGATAGAGGTTGTTGGGACCCTGTTTCACAGACCTGTAGTATTGAGGTCGTTGTCCCTGTCAAACACACTGATGCATTCTGCCAAGCGGTACCCCAACAATCAAAAAATGGACCAGGCGTCTCTGACACGACCAGCGATCTCATAGCAGGGGCCTGGTCGCTGCTAAGTGTCAAACATAGCGAGGTCGCTGTTGCGTCACCAAATTTGTGACTTAGCAGCAATCTCGCTTAGTGTGACGCGGGCTTTAGTATAATAGATCTGTCAACAGAAAGGAAGATTCTCTTAGAAGAAAAGACCTGTCAGAAGAAATTACCTTTGAGAAGAAGAGACTCACAAAGAGGTAAAGAACTTTCAGAGGAATGAGACTCCCAAAGAACAAACGTTTTCAAGACAGGAAGACCTTTCAGAAGAAGTTATCTACCAAAAAAGAAAAGACCTTTCAGAAAAAGAGGAGACTACCCACCCACAAAAAAGACCTTTGAAAAGAAGAGGAGACTTATCAAAGTAGACAAGAGCTTTCAGAAGAAGAGGAGACTCCCAAAGAAGAGAAGACCTTTCAGAAGAATAGAAGAAGAACAGACCTTTCTGAAGAAGGGAGTCTCCCAAAGAGAAAAAGAATGTTCAGAAGAAAAGGAGACACCCAAAGACATAAACACTTCTCAGAAGGAAAATAAACTCCCAATGTGAAAAAGATCATTAAAAATAAAGAGGAGATGTCTAAATAAGAGAAGATCTTTCAGAAGAAGACAAGACTTAAAAAGGAGAAAATATCTTTCTATAGTGACTCCCACTGTCTCAAAAGAAGCAACCTATCTGAAGGAGAGGAAACTGTGTTTGATCCTTAGAGACCCGTCACCAGACCAAGGACAGGACAAAAGACATATGGATTGAGATGGTTTCTATATGAAGTGCAGTAGAGACTTCGTACAACAAGAATACTTCATCTGAAGAAGATATATGTCAGCAGAAAAAGACAGAACTATGGACTTGTATGATTTCTAGATAAAATGGAGTTTTATCATTTATTAAGACTTTGCAGGCAGAGTATTTTTTTGGAAGGGTAAACTTCCCCATCCTACAATTTTATCAGCTATTGTAATTACGCCTTACCTTTGTTATGTAGGTGTTATACCCAGAGTTAGGCTGATGCCGGGGCCCTGACGCAGTGAGAGGGCCCACAGCTGTCTGTGAGCGGAAGCAGAGGAGACCCGCTCACAGATAGTGGTTCCCTGTGTTCTCTCCTGCTCTGCACAGATCTATGTGATTGGTACAGAGCAGGAGAACAAGCTTACTGGGAGCTGAATGAAGGCTGAAGGCCCTGCCAGTTCCAGTCATGTGACTGATCACATGACTGAAATCAAGGTCCTAGAAGAAACTGCTTCTGGGTAACTCCTGCAGCCTCTGCGCAGCTCCCAGTGGCTCCTTTCCTGCTCTGCACAGACCAAAATCATCTGAATGTGGTAATATGTGTCTGTATGTGTGTGTTTGTTGTGGTGTTGATTATGTATGTGTGTGTGTCTGTGTGTGTGTTTGTATTTGTGTATATATATGTGCATGTAGCAGAGCTGTGTGTTTGTATATGCTGTCGAGAAAAGAGTGAAAGAGCTGGATCAAATGCCGCGCTGACACAAGATAAACACAGAGTAAATCACACACTCTGTTATTTTGCCTACACGTGTTTCATGGCTCATAGCCACTTCCTCAGGGCATCCTGTGTGCTTTATTGTATTGTGACACTCAAACTACATAGGTGAGTTTAACCATTTGGGGTCTGAGGGACTGTATAATATGCAATACTACTCTATGTGCGCTTCCTTTCTTTTAATTTGTATGTGCATGTAGGAGAGCTGTGTGTGTTTTGTATGTGTATACATTGTACATGTAGCAGAGCTGCGTGCATCTGTATGTGCATGAATTGGGCATATACCAGTGCTGTGTGTGTATCTGTATGTTCATTTAGTAGAGCTGTGTGTGTATTATGTGTAGTGTGCATGTAGCAGAGCTGTGTCTACATGTACGTATAGCAGAACCATCTATGTCTATGGGCATGTAGCAGAGCTGTGTGTGTCATATATATAATTTGGAGGGGTGGAGTGTAAAAGTGGTTCATTAAGACTCTTTCACCGGGGCCCACAAACATCTGGAGCCGGCCCTGCCCAGAGTATGTGGTTGATTTTTACAATTTCTTTTCTTCTTATTTTCAGCACGACTGCTCCACTGTATATTCCCTAATAACAGAAGCTCCGTCAGCTGAAGGTGCTGTGGTGGGAGCAGAGACCTCATTGACCACTTGGTAGAGATAATCTTTGCCTGCTGTATATGGATAAACCCTCAGCACCAAAGTCGAACAGGACACAAAAAAATGTTTCTAACCAATCTTTGGTGTTGTGGTGCCAAGACTGGCGAGGTGATGGCACAGAGTCTTAGATTTCATACTCTACATTCCTCCGATAACGCCCTGTGTGGACCCCAGCTTTATCTAGTGTTATATTACCGCCTTACTTTTTATTTTATTCTCAAATTAATTGTGGTGTTCTTTATTTTTTCCCTCGAAAAAGCTCAATAAATGAAAAATTCTGAAACCTTGCATTCATAGTATCATTTTTTTTCCACCAGAGGTCAGACTTTGGCTGAAGTATTCATACTGTGGTTCCCTCCCTCAACGTCCCTTTATTGACAGCGCCATGTAGTCAGTGACTATTTCTGCATTTATCAACCAGATCTAACTTTAAATTTAGAACAAATAATAAGAAATAAAGAAATAAGTAGAAAAATAAAGTACTTTAATATAAAACACCATCCAATACAACAGTACCATCACTAGAAAAGTTCACAAACTATTTGTAAAACTTTTTAAAGGGCAGAATGTAGTGTGTAATGCTGCGCGGTTCACTCAGGCTTGGATACACTGGATCTGAAGTAGGGTTCACATTAGTAGGCTCAGATACACTAGTTCCACTGTGATTTCTATCCTATACTGATGTCTCTCTTTCTAGAAATCTCTCATCACAATTCTGTAATCTTCTTCTTCTTGTCTTCCAGTCTCTTCATTGTGCTGTGACATTGTCTCTTCATCAACTTTTTCTTCTATATTGTTAATGGTATTTTTACCTGTGAGCAGAAAAAAACAAGACTGTGTCCTTACATGTATAATATTAAAGGAACTGTCCTCTAGATCTGCTAATGTCTCAGCTAATGCAGGAGATGAATGTTCTTCATAAAAGAACAGTCAGCAGAGAGGAGCCTTCCCAAAAGAGACCTGTCAGTAGGAGAGGAGCCTTCCCCAAAAGAGACCTGTCAGCAGAAGAGGAGCCTTCCCCAAAAGAGACCTGTCAGTAGGAGAGGAGCCTTCCCCAAAAGAGACCTGTCAGCAGAAGAGGAGCCTTCCCAAAAGAGACCTGTCAGTAGGAGAGGAGCCTTCCCCAAAAGAGACCTGTCAGCAGAAGAGGAGTCTTCCCCAAAAGAGACCTGTCAAGCAGAAGAGGAGCCTTCCCAAAAGAGACCTGTCAGCAGAAGAGGAGCCTTCCCCAAAAGAGACCTGTCAGCAGAAGAGGAGCCTTGACAAAGGACAGAGAACTGTCCGAAAGGCGTTGCCTGCGGCAGCAGGTGCATCACATTTAGCATTTCCTTTGATTTGCCCTGTATATTGAATGCTGACTTTATTGAAAGAAATTGCATTGATTTAACCATCAGAAGTGGACGACCATCTATTTTCTCATAAATGCTGAGCGTGTCAGGACGCAGGGTTTGTGCATGCCGGTTCTGTCTTAGTGAGTGGATTTACTCTTACTTCCCGCAAAATAGGGCCTGTCAGCAGAAAAGGAGTCTCCCAAAGAGACCTATCAGCAGAAGAGGAGCCTTCCCCAAAAGGACCTGTCAGCAAAGCGTAACCTTTCCCAAAAGAGACCTGTAAGCAGAAGAGGAACCTTCTCCAAAAGAGATCTGTAATCAGAAGAGGAGCCTTCCCCAAAAGAGACCTGTAAGCAGAAGAGGAGCCTTCCCCAAAAGAGACCTGTAAGCAGAAGAGGAGCCTTTCCCAAAAGAGACCTGTAAGCAGAAGAGGAGCCTTCCCAAAAGAGACCTGTCAGCAGGAGAGGAATCTTTCCCAAAAGAGACATGTAAGCAGAAGAGGAGCCTTCCCCAAAAGAGACCTGTAAGCAGAAGAGGAGCCTTCCCCAAAAGGGACCTGTAAGCAGAGAGGAGCCTTCCCCAAAAGCGACCTGTAAGCAGAAGAGGAGCCTTCCCCAAAAGAGACCTGTAAGCAGAAGAGGAGCCTTCCCCAAAAGAGACCTGTAAGCAGAAGAGGAGCCTTCCCCAAAAGAGACCTGTAAGCAGAAGAGGAGCCTTCCCCAAAAGAGACCGGTCAGCAGGAGAGGAGCCGTCCACAAAGAGACGTGTAAGCAGAAGAGGAGCCTTCCCCAAAAGAGACCTGTAAGCAGAAGAGGAGCCTTCCCCAAAAGAGACCTGTAAGCAGAAGAGGAGCCTTCCCCAAAAGAGACCTGTAAGCAGAAGAGGAGCCTTCCCCAAAAGAGACCTGTCAGCAGAAGAGGAACCTTCCCAAAAGAGACCTGTAAGCAGAAGAGGAGCCTTCCCCAAAAGAGACCTGTAAGCAGAAGAGGAGCCTTCCCCAAAAGAGACCTGTCAGCAGGAGAGGAGCCTTCCCAAAAGAGACCTGTCAGCAGGAGAGGAGCCTTCCCCAAAAGAGACCTGTAAGCAGAAGAGGAGCCTTCCCCAAAAGAGACCTGTCAGCAGAAGAGGAACCTTCCCCAAAAGAGACCTGTCAGCAGAAGAGGAACCTTCCCCAAAAGAGACCTGTAAGCAGAAGAGGAGCCTTCCCCAAAAGAGACCTGTAAGCAGAAGAGGAGCCTTCCCCAAAAGAGACCTGTCAGCAGGAGAGGAGCCTTCCCAAAAGAGACCTGTAAGCAGAAGAGGAGCCTTCCCAAAAGAGACCTGTCAGCAGGAGAGGAGCTGTCCACAAAAGAGACCTGTCAGCAGAAGAGGAACCTTCCCCAAAAAGAGACCTGTAAGCAGAAGAGGAGCCTTCCCCAAAAGAGACCTGTAAGCAGGAGAGGAACCTTTCCCCCAAAAGAGACCTGTAAGCAGAAGAGGAGCCTTCCCCAAAAGAGACCTGTCAGCAGGAGAGGAGCCTTCCCAAAAGAGACCTGTCAGCAGGAGAGGAGCCGTCCACAAAAGAGACCTGTCAGCAGAAGAGGAACCTTCCCCAAAAGAGACCTGTAAGCAGAAGAGGAGCCTTCCCCAAAAGAGACCTGTAAGCAGGAGAGGAACCTTCCCCAAAAGAGACCTGTAAGCAGAAGAGGAGCCTTCCCAAAAGAGACCTGTAAGCAGGAGAGGAGCCTTCCCCAAAAGAGACCTGTCAGCAGGAGGGAGCCTTCCCCAAAAGAGACCTGTAAGCAGGAGAGGAGCCTTCCCCAAAAGAGACCTGTCAGCAGAAGTGGAACCTTCCCCAAAAGGGACCTGTAAGCAGGAGAGGAACCTTCCCCAAAAGAGACCTGTCAGCAGGAGAGGAATCTTTCCCAAAAGAGACCTGTCAGCAGGAGAGGAGCCTTCCCCAAAAGAGACCTGTAAGCAGAAGAGGAACCTTCCCCAAAAGGGACCTGTCAGCAGGAGAGGAATCTTTCCCAAAAGAGACCTGTAAGCAATGTCCTCTTGTCTGCGACATTTATAGCATATTGATGGAAACACACTTTACAGCATATTAGTTACCTACCAGCGATCCTCTTATTCGAGACTTTGGCCAATATAAAGACTAAGAACATCATCAGAGCAAACGTAGCCAGAAGAAAGATTCCAATAATCAAGAAGACTTTGCCACTGGAGGAAGAAGCCACTGGTCCTGTATGGGAGAAAATAGTCTAAGTGAGGCAGAAGAAATACACGTCCTCAAAGATATGGAAGATGTTAACAAGGCCTCCCATCTCTCACCACCCTAATTCACTTCAATATTGTGAAATGCTAGGAAAATCCTCAACTGTCCATAATTCACATCACAATCGCTGGTGGACACTTACTCTCAGGAGATGTTCATGCTATATGTGACTATCTGGATACCCTTTGTTCTGTTACATTTCTACTCCAAACCCCTGCCCACCACTGCCATGTGCGCTATCAGCATAAGACATGCACGCTTAGTACTGCAGAAATATATACACAGAATGGGAAGGGCAGGCAATGACAAAGGCAATGCACGCTAGGAAGTGGGGGAAATGAAATTCTAGTACCTATAGTGCTGGTAGAATGCATATTAAGAGCGACTGCCAACTCAAAAAGAATGGATGGAAAATTACAAAGCATGGGAATTGAAGCAATTCCTGTATGTTAGTTTAGTATTTTCATCAAATGAATTGTTATTTAACATGTTTTGGAAGACAAGGTCAACAAGAACTTCCCTTCTACAGTTTTGGTGTAAAATGACGAGTATGCTTTAAGCTTCACTATGCTAAAAGTTCATATTACCCTGTATTACGAAACAAGCACTCCATGGCTCTATGATTGTTTCCTCTCGGCTGAGCAGGTTCGTTACGACACATGTGAAGGATAGCTCTTGGTCACTTGGAGTCAGGAGAACATTCAGCAGGCGATTGTCATCGTGTAACGTATAGCTTCTGTTAATGGGTTGACCTTGTCCGGTGTCCGTCACCCAGCTGTATGTCACATTGCTACCCATGGAGGTATTACAGGCCAAAAACACAGAACAAACTGTGGTTCCTCTGGAAGTGTACACCTGGACCTCTGGCTTCACCACCACTTCTAGAAAGAAGGACATGGACTTTTAGGCTTGGGATAAAATACGCCAGTCATTCCAACATACAAAATTTGTGACCACAACTTTCATATTGATCACTCACCATAGACTGTTAGGTGGAACTGATGAAGTCTCATGTGTCCATTGGTGTCCACCATTTGGCAGGTGAATAACCCAGTATCCTTTAGCTCTAGATTTTGTATAACCAAAGTAAAGTTGTGAAGCTGAACTCTCCCATAAAAACAAGACTGGTATGTCGTATCTAGAGATCCTCTGGAGAATGAAGCCACCAAGTGGTCTGTTGGGGACAAGTGTCTCCAGAAGACATCCCTGGTCCTGAATTCAGGAGGTACAATGACTGGCAGACGTACGGCTCCTCCTCTCTGTCCTATTATTTGGGTAACTGTTTCCATTCTACAAAAGGTGCCTGGAAGAAAAAACAACCATTTAATACTTCTAACTCCAACTTAAACATTACAGAGAACAAAAGAAATAGTCTTGATGGTATTTTCCAAAGATATCAGGAGTGTCCATTTATTTACAGCCTTGAATATAGGCGCACCAAGCATACATATGTGTCTTACATGATAGAAAAGAACAGAATTAATACCTGTATAATAAATAAGGTAAGTCACTCCCTTTATCCACCCAGATAAGTCAGTGTTGTGTCCCACGAATGGGAACAACTCATTGTGTGTATTTCTCTATATTATGAATTGCCTTGCTTGTTGCTAAATATAAAGGGAGGGGACAAGAGGCGCAATAGTGCCCTATCACTAGTGACACTAGTATGTAAAACGGTGGTGCTGTGTGGCCGCTCACCTGATCACCCCACAACTGTTTAACTGCGTTTAGGAATCAATGTTCCAAGCTGCTGCAGGACCTCCACCTACCACTGGATCGTGGTATGTTCCAAGAGAATTGATGGGAGTGATGGTGTGCCACGGTCCGCGCTGCTTCTGGATTAAAAACTCACCAAAGAGCCCAACAACCTTTCATCCTCTTTATTCCAACCCGGCGTCTTCTAGAATATCCCTGAGGAAGACGCCGGGTTGTGGCGTTGAAACGCGTTGGAATAAGGAGGATGAAAGGTTGTTGGGCTCTTTGGTGAGTTTTTAATCCAGAAGCAGCGCGGACCGTGGCACACCATCACTCCCATCATTTGCTTGTTGCTAGGCAGATTCATGCTTTGTGAAGTTTGACCCTATTTCCTTCCTGTAGTTGAGCTTGTATTTGCTTGCTCCTCCCTTCTTCCTCAGTGTTCAGTTTGCTGCAGCCATTGTCTGTGCCCCATGTATACTTCCCTGTATGGATTACTCTTTTCACCTGCTGAATTGTAGTTAATAACAAGATTTTGGAAGAAATCAGCTTTGTTTCTCCTGGTCTTTACTACAAGTCAGTGCTGGCTGAGTTGAACTGTCTGAGGACGCCTAGTATGTAAGTACTACAGCTAAACAATTTATTTAAAAGACTAAAAAGGACTGATGATTAGAACACTTAGGAATTCATAGTACCAAGGAAGAGTCAGACCAGTGAAAAGAGTGTCCAGTTACTAAGAACAGTATTCAGTTTATAATCCAGAGAAAGGATCATCTCTTAAGAAAATTGTGAAGCCACAGCAGAGCAGCTTTACATGGAGTCTGCAAACACAGTCTGCACTTCAGCTCAGAAATTGCAACATTGTAACCAGGAGCAGAACAGCCCCCATCTTAACATTCCTGTGCACATTGACCTAAAAAGGAAGGATCTTTTATTCTTTGCCTGATCTAGAGCAGCAAGATAAGGAAACAGAACTTTTCACAGCTTGCAGCGAAAGGTCCAAGCATTTAACTAAACCTACATGGAAGATTAAATATGTGAACTGCTTCCTAACATAACTTCCCAATGGAAAAGAGTGCTAAATCAAATGACTGTCTTATCTATGCCCAGCTCTCATGAGTTACCACCAGAGGGAGCCCTGGAACAATTGTACTCAGCATACCAGTCTTACAAAGACAGCTGTGAGGAATACAGCTCTGTCCTGGTGAGATTAAATACACCAGAGTCTATAAAGGAACTCCAGGACTTCCAACAGCTCCAATGCTGAACAAGACTGAACTGTGTGCAACATTGTGAACAAAACTGATGCAAAAGTCGCACAAATATCAGAAGTGTCATCTCACACATCCAGGTCTGTTAGGAGCTCAAGACAATCTGTGAAACCAAGCTAATCAAGGTACCCTACCTTCAGTGAACCGCTTGTAAAGGTGCGTGCCAAAGCAGAAACTACAAAGGTACAAGTCATCTTTGCTCAAAGGATAGCTGAAATGGACGCCTCGGTGGCAAGCGCAGCAGCAGAATCTGCACGCAAGAAGGCAGAGATGGAAGCCGAATCTGCACGCAAGAAGGCTGAAATACGTGCATTACCAGCAAGGGCAGAAGCTGAATCTGCACGCAGGAAGACAGAAATGGATGTGTTGACAGCAAGGGCAGAAGACGAGACTGCATGTAAGAAGGTGGAAATTGAAATCCTACAGAGGGAATGTGCACATGCAGCAGCCAAGGCAAGGCTTAAGGTCTTCAAACAAGCTCTAGGTGGGAGCCAAGGAGACAGCATCAGTTTGTGTGTATTCGACACAGAAGACCCCCTTAAGCGGACAAGAGACTACGTGCTGAGCCAAGGCAACGAACTGCTCACCACTAAAAACATTCTTGTCTTACCAACACTCTTCCAGAGCATCAAGACACTGATCCACCTGAAGCTCCCAGCTTTCAAGGTCAGTCCAACACACCGCCAACATTCAAATCCGAATCTCCTTCATGCTTCAATATGCAGCCAAACATTCCACCCCAGCAGACATCATATGCCAACATCTACATGCAACCTAACATGCTAGTAAGTCACTATATTAATGACAACCACATAGCTCCTGTCCTGCATGCTACAGAGACCGTATACACCAAACCGGTTGCTGGACTAAATGCCTATGCCGCTCGGTACCTTCCTAAGTTTCTGAGCTAAGAAGCTATGACCCACACAAACAACTCTAATAAGCCAGCAAATGTCCCCCTGAGGTTGGAAAGAACAAACATGACTGATTTCGCAAGGTACATGATACGCCGAGAACTCACCAACACTGGTCTCACAAGGTTCAACGACCAACACAAAAACTACAGAGTGTGGAAATGCACCTTTAAAACCACAACAAGTGATCTCGGCATCACTGCTGCTGAAGAGCTGGATCTGCTGATCAGGAGGCTGGGTCCACGAATCAAGAGTGTCAGATCTGTTTACATCCTCGAACCAACGACTGGTCTCGCAACCGCATGGGACAGACTAGAGAGTGATTTTGGCAATCCTGAAGCTATTGAAGATGCACTGCTCAAATAATTACAAGATTTTCCTAAAATATCAGGCAAGGATACTTCAAAGTTCCAGGAACTCGGTGACCTGCTGTCCGAGCTCCAGCTGGCCAAGACACACCCATCTACCTGGCCTCAGCTACCTTCAATATCGCTCGTGGGGTGAAACCCATAGTCGCCAAGTTACCATACAATGTACAAGAAAAATAGACCATGCGAGGGTCAAATTATGAAAGACAATACCAAATCTCCTTCCATCCATTCTCCTACTTCAATGACTTCATCAAGAAGACTGCATAGTTCACAGCCCCAGCTTCTGCTACAAAGAATCCAACAGCTCTGTGTCATGCTCTCACGTCAGGCCCCGCAGCGGTCCTTTGTCTGCAAAAAAGACCAAAGTTCTGACTATTCCGACATCAGCGCCAGTCAAAGGCAATGAAGGCGAGAAGGTGGAAAATCCAAACGGCCAGTGCCCTATTCATAAACTGCCACACTCCCTGAAGACGTGCATTGGCTTCAGGAAGAAACCACTTCAAGAACGTAAAGCGCTTCGGACGAAGTCTGGAGTATGCTTCAGGTGCTGTGCCTCTACTGAACACCTTGCTAAGGACTGTGTCATCGCCATCAAGTGCCTAGATTGTGACAGCAAATACCATGTACAAGCGCTCCATCCATCACAACCCGACTCTGCATCTACACTTCCCCCCCCCACCATAAGTCATGGCGGGTAAAATACAGACTAAGCGACAAGTCATCTTGTGGTATCTTCCTCATGCACCAAGGCCTGCCGAGAAGATCTTCGAGACAAGTCCTGCGCAAAGATTTGCCTGGTGAAGTTGTATCCCAAAGGTCACCCAGAGAAGGCAGTCAGGGTGTACGTCAGTCTGTATGGCCAGAGCACAAATCACTGGCCAGGTCAGAACTCTTCAACTTGCTCGGCTTAAAAGGGAACACCTACCTCTACAACTTGGGCACCTGCAGCGGTGTGACAGAAGGCTCTGGGAGAAGGAGTAGTGGCCTCATAGTAACATCGCTTGAGAATGCTGTGTAGATACCACTACTGTCACGCTTCCAGGGGAAAGAGCCCTAGAGTGGACCCACTGGGCCGCGGTACCGAACTCCCCTGGGTGAGCTGGTCCTAGTTTAACAAACCCCTATACAGGGATTGTCAGGGGGAAGCCCAGGAGGTCTAAATACCACAGCTGTTAGTACCAGGGGGTTGGCTCATAGGGTTAGCCTATACTACAGTATAGCTATGGAGGATATGAGGTAACAGGGCCTGGGTACAGGAGAGCAGGAATGGTTCTACCAGAGGAGAGCACGAAGGGGACCTGACCAACAGCCAGCAAAGCAGCTTAACTAACTCAATAATCAGGCACCTCCCAGCAGTGAAGGTGGCCTGACATACCGGTGGACAGACAGCTATTGGTCAAGGGGAGTGTCTGGTTGAGCCGAGCCGGCCCTTAGATGATTAGATTCATGACTGTACGGATGTCTGAGCTCAGTGCTCAGCAGACAGGAAGGGGACCCGGCGATGGCTCCGAGACACAGCATGCCTGGACACCGGATGCCCAATCGGTAGAGGAGGAGAGGATGCAGGCCCATGAGAGGTGAGCGGGGGAGCGGTGCCAGGGGACCTAACCGTACCCCCTCCCTCACGCCCACTCCTCTGAAGGCGTGCTAAGAACCTCGCCAGAATGCATGGCACATCAGTGTTCTCCCGTGGCTCCCAGGATCTCTCCTCAGGACCGAAGCCAACCCAGTCAATTAGGAAGAGGGTCTTCCCTCTACTTTTATTCATGGCAAGGATGTCCCTGACTTCATAGACATTCTCGGAGCTGAGAGGCCGTGGCTCTCAAGCCTATATAGCTTGGAGTAGGACAACATGTATAAAAAGTCTCGTGATCAAAATACTCATTTGCCTAATAATTCTGCACACAGTGTAGTGCTGAGTAACAGAAGGTTTCCTGAAGCATACCGCTGAGAGAGATTCATCTGCTGGGAATTGCTGGTCCTTTCCCTGGGTGGAGGTGAGGGGGTGTTTGTCTAGGGCTGTTTAGGAGCAAGGGCAAGATTGGCGCCCCAGACATCTCCACATTTAGGGGTAACTCTGGGATTAGCTGTCAACTAGAGAACCCCAGTCTATGGGGTCAGACTAGCTTTGCTGATTCCCTCAGCCCATTTCAACCTTTCTGCTTCTACCCCACTTGTGCTCTATCATCAACCTGTGACAACAATGGGTACTCCTCAATTTTAATCTAGAAAAGTCAAATCCAGAGAAAATCCATGGTATCGAAAATTCTCCTTCACAAGAAAAACTTTGTTGATCCCAGCATACACATCAGAAGAAAAAATATGCAGCGTTTCGGCCACGCAGGGCCTATATCAAGCCGTAAAAAATGTACACCTTTTTAATGGTGCAATAAAGGCCCTGCCTGGCCAAAACCTTGCAAATTTTTGCCTCTGATTGGTATGCTGGGATCAACAAAGTTTTTCTTGGGAGGAGAGTTTATGGAGGCTTGGATTTTCTCTGGATTTGACTGCAGTTTTACAAGTATAGACGGTTGTGCCAAGTAAGCACAAACTGTGGAGTGGTGCATAGAATATACTTTGATATACAAGTGAATCTCAATAAAATAGAATATCAATAAAAATATCATTTATTTCAGTAATTCAATACATAAAGTGAAACACATATATTATATAAAGTCATTACACACAGAGGGATCAATTTCAAGTGTTTGTCTGTTAATGTTGATGATTGTATCTTACAGCCAATGAAAGCCCAAAGGTCATTATCTCAGAAAATTAGAATTAATATAAGACCAACTGAAATAATGATTTGTAACTCATAAATGTTGGCCTACTAAAAAGTATGTATCGTAAATGCAGTCAATACTTAATCAGGGCACCTTTTGCATGAATTACTGCATCAATGCGGTGTGGCATGGAGGCGATCAGCCTGTGGCTGATGAGGTGTTATGGAAGCCCAGGTTGCTTTGATAGCCTTCTGCATTGTTGGGTCTGGTGTCTCTCATAAATTCTCTATGGGGTTTAGGTCAGGCGAGTTTGCTGGCCAATCAAGCACAGTGATACTGTGGTTAGTAAACCAGGTATTGGTACTTTTGGCAGTGTGGACAGTTGCCAAGTCCTGCTAGAGAATGAAACCTCCAACAAGCTTGTGGGTAGAGGGAAGCATGAAGTGCTCTAAAATGTCTTGGTAGACAGCAGCGCTGACTTTGGTCTTGATAATACCAGTGGACCTACACCAGCAGATGACATGGCTCCCCAAACCATCACTGATTGTGGAAACTTCACACTAGACCCTCAAGCAGCTTGGATTCTGTCCTCTACACTCTTCCTCCAGACTCTTGGATTGTGGCATCTCCACTCTTCCTCCAGACTCTTGGATTGTGGCCTCTCCACTCTTCCTCCAGACTCTGGATTGTGGCCTCTCCACTGTTCCTCCAGACTCTTGGATTGTGGCCTGTCCACTGTTCCTCCAGACTCTTGGATTGTGGCCTGTCCACTCTTCCTCCAGACTCTTGGATTGTGGCCTCTCCACTCTTCCTCCAGACTCTTGGATTGTGGCCTCTCCACTCTTCCTCCAGACTCTTGGATTGTGGCCTCTCCACTCTTCCTCCAGACTCTGGGATCTTGATTTCCAGATGAAATGCAAAATTTACTTTTATCTGAAAACATGTGGAGCCCACTGGGACGGGGTACTCGGTACCGGACTGGGTTGCTACTGGAGATGTCACGGAGGTCCTGGTCCGGACCATGTCCCGGGTTCTCACAAGTAAAAGGGGATATGTACAATGGATTAAAGTTTGTCATAACGCCACCCACGGTGTGTGGTCAATAATGAGACCACCGCTGCTGCAGAACCTCTGGGGATGATGTTAGGCAGCTGTAGATGGAATAGCTCTCTGCGGGTAGAGCTGGGTTCCCCGGGGCAGTGATGGTTAAAGTTGTGTGATGGTTATGATGGAGGGTTGCAATAGGTGCAGTTCACTTACTTTCCTGCTGCTGCAGCCTTCTTCCAGCCAGTGTACAGTGCTGACAGGCTGTGGCTCTCCAGGTAGGACCTTTCAGCTGTCCTTCCTCCTACCTGGCTGCAGTTCCCTATGTGACCTCCTCGTCGCAGGGGCGCCACATTCCCCCAGAGTTAAACCGGCGTGTCCCCACGCCGTCCGGCATGGATCCTCCTGAAAACATTTTATTTTTATGCATAACAATAAACATTAAGCATTCTTGTTTGTTCCACTTAAGGAGGCACGGGTCTTTTAACGTTGCATTAAGTTAACTATATACATGAGTTCACGGGTGTATCTGCTTAGGAGGCCTGGATTCTCGCTACACCACCCCCAGGCACTTGCTTTCCCTAACTTAATGTGCATGGGGGTCAATCCAGTTCCTCCACCCTTCTAGACTCACTACCGGGTCAAGTGCTACAACACATTTAAATTACTCATATAAGAACATTACTTTCTTTCAAAAAGTATAAAAGTTCTTGTCAAAAGTGCAAAACGTTTCAAAAAGGCACTCCGCAGTTCAGTTCAAGTTTAAGTTCTTGGCACAGTCTCAAAAGTGCAAGCTGGTCTTAAAACCAAGGGGGAGCACACTAGGTGCTCAACTATATACAAGAAAGTTTTTATCGCATCATTGTCCGTGATAGCAATGTCTATCTATGAACATATAAGACAAACAGGGGACAAGTTATCATTCATTCAGGATTGGGATGGGGTTACGTCATATTACATCAAGGGTTACGTCATATTCACACTTATGGTACCTTTACACACGGCAACATTTCTAGGGTTTCCACAGGTAACTTACTGGCTGCAGTGAAATCATGGAGACATTATTCCATTTGTACACAGCAACAAGATAGAACCATGTCTCCATGATTTCACTGCAGCCAGTAAGTTACCTGTGGAAACCCTAGAAATGTTGCCGCGTGTAAAGGTACCATAACAGTTCTGTTTGCAGGATACGGGACTTCACTCCTTTTCCTTCTCTACCTTCCATGGGAGTACTTGCGGTGCTCTCCGTTTCGGGAACAATTCTAAGTCTTGCAATGCTTGGATGAACAAGTAGCTGTCTGGAGTCTGTGTTGCTACATCTGCTGTGGACTTTGCTGCAACAGTCTCTGTCAGAATTGTAGAAACCGTGTTAGTTGCTGGATCCGTGTAAACTGCGAGATCTGGATCCTCTAGAGCAGGGGGTTCATCTTCTTCTGGTGCTTTCAAACAAAGTCTTTTTACGTTTACTCCATAGGGACCTCTTTCTCCTTGGACTACGTTATATGATACCCATTCACCAATTGTCACTTTTCTGTCTGGGTGTTCTGATGGTAAATGCCCTTCTTCTTCTCTTCTGTTGATAAAGGTGTCTCTAGATGCTCCAGGTTCACGGGCGAATGCAAACCCTCTTGCTTCGATAATTTTGACTATTTGCCCCTGGTGTTGCGGGGATCTGCGCACATCTTCATCTCGTCTGGCTACATCTTTAGCTTCCTTCGTGCGGACTAACATGAGTTGTTTCTGCACCTGTCGCTCTATCTCCTCTTTTTCCCATTTTCGTACACAACGTCTTATATATTCTTCCCGTGTAATTACTTCTGCAGCGCCTACTGGGCCGTCCGGGTCACCTAGAAAACCCATCAGGTCTTCACAGTCCTTATCTTTCTCCCACCAGCAACGGAGTTGCTCCCCTCTCACCTCTACAGTCATTGGCGCTGGTATCAGGGGTTCAGGTAGCGGTAAGCATCCTTCTGGCAAGGCTCCAAGTGGGTCAGTCTTTCGCAAGGCAGGGCGCGGTGTAGCTCTGGAGCTGGATAGATCAATTAGGGTTGTGGTGCGGCATGTCTCCTCGCTTTCAATGCGATAACTGGAGGCGCCAACCCAGCCGGGTTGCGCTGGCAAGCTTTGAAAGTTCTGGCGTATGTCTACGTGAATCCGGGTCCTCTGCTCCGCTTGGGCCCTGGTCATCTGTAAAGGCAGCAGTTGCAGCACACCTCTCCGGGTGTCTTGGATCTTGGTACGTCGCTCTCCCGCCTTCCGCCATGCTGTTACGATCACCGTCGCTCTCTCCCTGGCCGGGTTCCTCCACGAATGCACTCTGTGGGCCCTCCCGGATCACTTCGGGTCTTTCGGCTACAGCTTTCTCCTGGGCGTCCTCTCCGTCCGCGTGTACTCAGATCCTGATGGCGACTCCTTCTCTTCCGGTTCTTTGTCCAGCCTCTTCCAGGTGACTATTTCCTGTTCTTCCGCCCGCTCCTCATTGGTAGGTCGATTTGGGGGCGGAAGCTCTTCCTTTGAATTGATGGCTGGCTCCCCCGGAGTTAATGGGAGTCAGGGCGGGTCTTTCTTTTCCCACTTTGGACCGGGCCGGCCCACGATGGGGGGTCTGGGCATGCCTCCTCTGCACATGGTCTCAGGCTCCTATGGCCGCCATTAAACCCAGATTTGGCGGGAAAAGTCCAGAACAAGTTATTTTGGCACACGGGGTCCAGTTCTATTGGACCGGGTTCATCCTGTTCGTGACACCAGGTTGTGGAGCCCACTGGGACGGGGTACTTGGTACCGAACCGGGTTGCTACTGGGGATGTCATGGAGGTCCTGGTCTGGACTGTGTCCCGGGTTCTCACAAGTAAAAGGGGATATGTACAATGGATTAAAGTTTGTCGTAACGCCACCCACGGTGTGTGGTCAATAATGAGACCACCGCTGCTGCAGAACCTCTGGGGATGATGTTAGGCAGCTGTAGATGGAATAGCTCTCTGCTGGTAAAACTGGGTTCCCCGGGGCAGTGATGGTTAAAGTGTATGATGATTATGATGGAGGGTTGCAATAGGTGCAGTTCACTTACTTTCCTGCTGCTGCAGCCATCTTCCAGCCAGTGTACAGAGCTGACAGGCTGTGGCTTTCTAGGTGGGGCCTTTTGGCTGTCCTTCCTCCTACCTGGCTGCAGTTCCCTATTTGGCCTCCTGGTCGCAGGGGCTCCACAAACACCTAGGACCACTGACAACAGTCTAGTTCTTTTTCTCCTTGGCCCAGGTAAGAGGCTTCTTGCGTTGTCTATTGGTAATGAGGGGCTTAACACAAGGAATTTGACAGTTAGTAGCCCATGTCCTGGATAAGTCTGTGTGTGGCGGCTCTTGAAGTACTCACTCCAGCAGCAGTGAACTCCTTGTGAATCTCCCCCATGTATTTGAATGACCTTTTCTTAACAATCCCTCAGGGCTGTGGTTATCCTAGTTGCTTGTGCACCTTTTTCTTCCACACATTTTCCTTCCGCTCAACTTTCCATTAATGTGCTTGGATACAGAACTCTGTGAACAGCTAGATTCTTTAGCAATGACCTTTTGTGGCTTACCCTCCTTGTGGAGTGTGTCAATGACTGCCTTCTGGACATCTGTAAAGTCAGCAGTCTTCCCCATGATTATGTAGCCTACTGAACCAAACTCAGGAACCAGTTTAAACACTTAACATGCCTTTGCAGGTGTTTTGTGTAAATTATTCTAATTTTCTAAGATAATGACTTTTGTGTCTTCATTGTCTGTAAGCCATAATCATCAACATTAACAGAAATAAACACTTGAAATAGATCCCTCTGTGTGTAATGACTCTATATAATATAAGTGTTTCACTTTATGTGTTGAATTACTGAAATAAATTATCTTTTTGATGATATTCTAATTCATTGAGATGCAGCTTGTATGTATGATCGAGAAAAGGTAAGATCCACAAGAACGGGTAGGACTTAGGTTTATACTTTCTCAACGTGCATCTTAAATAACCAAGACATGGCTTTTATAGGTGCAGTAAAAATATAACTGAGAATTTAACACTATCCAGTCTAGCAAAATATACACAGGATTAGTAAATCTGCCCCAAGTCAGAGGGTCGGGGGCTTCGCTGCAGTGATGTCTATTGGATATTTCTACATCACCTAGTGGTGAAGACTGATACTGCAAGTTATAATTTCATAAAAAAATCTTGGTGAGGGATGTCAAAAGCATATTCAGCAATAGCAACAACTATTTCCCCCTCTCAAATGGAGTTTGCACAACTTTTTGAGGGCGTAGTGGTTGTAGATCCCTTACACAGAAAATGGAGAGTCCATAGATAGTGAACGCATGATGTATTTCATAACTTCTCAGTACTAAGTATATTCAGCTGTTCTCTGCTCTCGGCCAACTTGTAATCTGACTCCTAAGTTCCCTTTATCGAGCGTCTAACCCTCCGTCTCACTTACCGGTTTGCAAAATCAAGATGAGTGGCAGCAGTGACCGGTCCATCCTCGTGGTCATCGATGTGCCGAGTGTGACCAGATCTGGGGCTTCATGGCTATTGCCTCTTCCTCTCGATCGTCCCATACTTTCAATATCCTCACAAAAATCCCCTATTATTACAAGAGAAGCGAGAAGGAGATTCCCAGCCTCCTCCAGCTTTCCCCCCCCCTAACTCATGACCAGCAGATAGGTCAGAGCTGAATAGGGGAACTCCACTTGTGGTTATTGACTCAGGTCCAAAAAATAAGCAAAAACCCCAATGTATTGTACTTAAAGAAGACCTGTCCTATATAAGACTGATCTTTACTGACTGTATTTTATACTCCGTCTCTGGGACTAAAGGTCGGACCCATGAAATGCATGAAGGTAAAGGGTTACCGACGCCTTTCACTTTTGCATTCTGTAGACACGTCCTGTTTTAATAGGACATGTGCATTATACGTTCCGGATGTGCACGATACCTGAACTGACCTCCCATAGGGCACCAGAAGCAAAAAATAAAGGGGTCTGGAAAAGTGCTGTAAAGAGAAACTAAAGGTGTGTTCACACTGAGGTTTTTCTGCTGAGTTTTGGAGTGGAAACCTCAAGTTTCTAAATAGTATTTTGGGGGGACATTTTGAGACTAGGCCCCCACCAATTTCAGTACCTGCAACATATAAAAAACCTGCTCAAGTTTTGGTCACTCTACGTTTTGGTAGAGGTGCAGTACCAGATACAGCCACACAGAAAAAGGGGCGCTATACCTACAAAATAAATTTCAATAGCTCCTTCTACTGGATAACTAAGAATATACCAAGGGGCCCTAACCTTGATAAACACACATTTGGAACAGCATAGGCTATCAATGAAATTTCCCTTGACGTACCGTATATGCAACAGTCATTGGGCATTTCTATTTTCAGCCATGTCAGGTTGATAAGGGAAAGCTTAAATCAACTGGTAGACTGATATATTGATGTGACTGTCCCTTTAAATAGATCGGAGTAGAACAGAGGGTTGCTAATCCCATATAACCTGTTTGGCCGGACAGTGAGGAATTGTGAAGACTGTTCTTCGACATGTGAAACCTGAGCCGGGGGACAAGAAATGATTAACCCGCACACAGGATGAGGTGTGGATAAGAGAAACGACGTCATATGATGTCTATATAGAAAGGTAAATACAGCCACCAAGGAGCAATGGCTGAAAACGAGGAAGGATCAAGATGCCCCTAAGAAACGTCTGCGCCAAAGATGTATGGGAACACGCAGTCACAGGCAGTAACAGAGGATATAAAGGTAAAGTGAGGAAGACTGTGTGTGTGCAGGTATATATGTGAGTATAGGATGCATAGGATGAGAACTGTCCGTCATGGGCAGTGGGGCGGGACCTGATTCCTCACCAGATGTCGTAATAACCCATCCAATCAATACAGGCAAAGAAATCAAACCATAGTTGTCCATAAATGTAGTGATTTGTATTAATGAGGAACTGCACAGGGACAAAAGTATTGAACACGTTACTGAAATCTATTTAATACTTCGGCCTTTATTGGTGATGAAGCTCCAGACACCTCCTATATGGAGACTCCAGTCCCTGCATTGCTCAGGTGGATTTTGGCCCATTTCTTCACCCAAACAATCCTCACATCCTGCAGATCCCGTGGATCATTCTATGACTTCTGACCTTTAGCTCCTTCCAGACATTTTCTATCAGGGTACCTTTACACGTTGCAACATTGCATGCAATTTCACTTGCAACTTACTGGTTGCAGTGAAATCATGGACACATTGTTCTATTTTGTGGCCGTGTACAAATGTAACAATGTGTCCATGATTTCACTGCAACCAGTAAGTTGCAAGTGAAATTGCATGCAATGTTGCGACGTGTAAAGGTACCCTTAGTTTCAGCTCCGGTGATCGGCTTGGATGTTCTAGCAGATGTGTTTTCTTTCTCTTGGCTGTGTGTTTGGGATCATTGTCTTGTGAAATGTTCTCCCTTGTTTCATCTTCATCATCCTGGTAGATGGCAGCAGATCTTTATCAAGACTATCTCGCCACTTATGTCCATTCATCCTTCTGTCATATATAGACTGTACTAGCATCTGAACCTGCAGAGCCGCCTCCCTGTGTAGAAATCCCCTTATCTTCATTCATCTCTGCCTCGGGGACTCCGCTCCACCTACGGGAAGCGTCACCACCTAGCTAACCCATCCATCATCCCCGGAGGTCTGCAGCAGCACCAGTGCCATCACCGGACA
>JARQOC010000012.1:86256563-86276582 GCA_033576535.1 Allobates femoralis
AACTCGGAATGATCGTATTATCGTCACCAAATGTGATCATGTCAGGTCAGGTATTTCGTTAGTGGACAATGAGGTAGCTTTATAGAGAGGGACAGGGGTGACATCATTGCCCTCCACACTCCTTATTTATGGTGTCTTATAGTTTTTCAGATTATTAATCTGATCGCAAATAATTTTCAATTGTACTGTTAGTCTTTGGAGAGATGTCAGGCTGTAATGTAAATTCATCAATTTATTTGATTAGTTCTGAAAGCTTTAGGAAAATGTTTAGGACCCGTGGGTTCCCAAGGGTTTGTTTTATTCATTTTGAGTGTCTCGTAATCATCTCTATCCCTATATAATTTCTTAGATTTTTTTTGATAATGGTCTCTTTGCTCTATTTGTAATATCTTATGGCCACTTTACACGCGGCAACAGGAAGATAGAAACCGGCAGGTGTCGGAAACAATTGTACCTTTTACCTTCAAATCACCTTGAAGTGGCTGCGTGTAATTCAGGTATCTGCAAGGTGTTTTGAAGGTAAAAGGTACAATTGTCTCCGATACCTGCCGGTTTCTATCTTCCTGTTGCCGCGTGTAAAGTGGCCATTAGAAGTAATGAAGGAGTTAATCTTATTATATTCTTGCAAGAAAATGATTTAGCGGTCTTGTAGAAGCGCTACTAAAGCTCAGGCACCAGGATCATAGGGTTTATAGTCAGCAATCTTTATTTTCCCCTCACAGCTCCACAACATGTTTCAACTGCTCAAGGCAGTCTTCCTCAGGTAGTGTAACACTGTTGTGGAGCTGTGAGGGGAAAATAAAGATTGCTGTTTATAAACCTCATCATCCTGGTGCCTGAGCTTTAGTAGTGCTTCTACAAGACCGCTAAATCATTTTCTTGCAAGCTTCTATTCCCCTTGAGGGATCAGCGGCTGGAGCAGCACAGCGAGGGCACAGTGGTGAAGGACCTGGCGTTCCCTAGATAACAAGCAGTGACGCACATCCGGGACCTGTGCCACGTGACTGGAAAGGTCCTATACGGACAGCTGAGGACCAGCGAGGTCGAAGGAGCGGAGCGTGCACATTGCCGAGGGTCCCCCATATATCAGAGGCCATTACACCGGGTTGTGCAGGTCGTGCACAACCCAAACATTTGAGTGGCCACCTGTAATAACGCCATATCAACTGAGCTATAGTGATCCTACACATGCGCCCCTTCTCTCCCTTTTTTTCTTACAATCTTATTATATTCGGGATGTGTATTAAGGGGAAATAATTCCAACAACAATAGTGAAATATTTTCAACCAATGATTCGGCAATAGTGCTTGCAACAGTGTCGGTGTCTGTGTTAGGCTGGTTTCACATTGCGTTATTTTTCTGTCTGTGCGGATCCTATTTTTTGCAAGACCCCACAGACAGGAAAGGAACAGATCGGATATGGCCTCTGGATGCCATTTCTGTGTCTGGGTCCGTGATTTTCACGGGTCCGGACACAGAAAAGCCCAAGCCTGCAAAGTGCAGGCAAGCCGGGCACTTTCACTCCTGCAAGTATATACATACATTGCAGGAGTGAAGCAAGGGTTAAAAATAGAAAAAAAAGATCCTCACCTCTCCGGCATGTGCGCGCCATCTATCCTGAGTTTAAGGACCTGGCGGGGCTACTCGATCAGCTGATCGGTCACATGACTGCATCAGCTGAGCGGTTTAAATCTCCCACCCACCGATCGGTTTTGGCTGGCAGGAGATTTAAACTGCTCAGCTGATGCAGTCATGTGACCGATAAGCTGATCGGGTAGCCCTGCCCTGCCAGGTCCTTAAGCTCAGGATAGATGGCGCACATCGCGTGACACACGTGGGAGAGGTGAGATTTTTGTTTCATTTTTAACACTTGCTTTAGTTAATTTCATTTCTGCAATGTATGTTTATACATTGTGGAAGTGAAATTACAGGGGAACAGAGCAGTTTTAGTGTACTGAGCATGCTCAGTACACTAAAGTTGGGTCCGGGAAACGATCCAATGTTTTCCCAGACTCGTGCTCCATAGTTTCCCATGTTAATTGCCGCGGATCGGTTCAGATCCGATTCTGTCCAATTTGTCCGCTGAGCCCAAAATCAGAGCAGTCTCCGATTCTGGGTACAGCAAAAAAATCGGACGGCAATAGAGCACCAATCCATGATCATAGGGATACATGGAAGCCAAATCAGATCCATGGCTGTCCGTTTTACAACAGACAGCCATGGATTGCACAAAAACGCAATGTGAAACCAGCCTTACTCCAACTCTGGTTGATTTCATTAGAAACGATGTTGCATTCAGCTATAGATACTTTGGTTACATAGTATCGCATCAGCATGAGCTGTGCAGTGATGATTGTGGTGTACAGCTCTCCATGTCAGTGTTTATATCCTCCGTACCCCATCTGATCCCATTGAGAATTTTATTACATTTGACCAAAGTATCTAACTAGGTACTAAGTATCATATAAGCATGTAAGTATTATAAATACTAAGTATCATATAAGCATGAGAGATGCAGTATACGTGGACCATTCAGGTCCTACCCGGTGGTGCGGTAGTTTGGAGACGTAATGCATGACTATACTGATCACTAATAGTACCGATAATAATAATAATAAAACTTTATTTGTATAGCGCCAACATATTCCGCAGCGCTTTACAGTACAATGGTACGTATAGGAAAAATATACGATATAGAATGATAGGTAATACAGAACAGTAGTTACATACAATAAACATAGAATCAATGTAGTTGTGGATGGTCCTAATTTCTTGAGGTAAATCATTCCAGAGGATTGGTGCAGCTCGAGAGAAGTCTTGGAGTCAGGAATGGCAGGTTCGGATTAGTGCAGATGTTAGTCTGAAGTCGCATTCAGAGCGAAGGGGACAGGTGGGGTGGTAGACAGAGATGAGGGTAGAGAGGTAGGGAGGTGCCGCACCATGAACAGCTTGTGTGGATATGGGACCCAATAGAAACATTTCTCATTCATACTCAAATTTTTTCTGAATTGCAGTAATTTATTCATGATGTTGCATTCAGCTATACATTCTTGTAAGTTTGGCTACATAGTTAGACATCAGAATGATAGCTGTTGCAGTGATGACTGTGCTGGTCAGCTCTCCCTGTCGGTATTTGTATAATCTGATCTCAATTTGATCCTATTGAAAGTTCTGTTACATTTAACCACAAAGTCTCATATAAGCATGAGAGCTGTATTATGGGTTGACTATGCGGGTTAGTCCCGGTGGTGCAACAGTTTGGAGACCTAATACATGATTACACTAATCACTAATAGTACCGATGCCCCCACTTGTAGGTATGGGTCCCGATAGAGACACTTCTCCTTCACACATGAATTTTTCTGAATTTTATTAATTAAATCATGATGTCCAAAATATATGATTATTGAGACAATATCTTTATTATTGGTTTGAGATTATCGTATGCTGTGTGGCTCAATAGGGTTTTGTTTCTGCACATACAATGTACATGTTTTTATTTTTTTAGCAAGATGAAATATGATTGTATTTGATATGGACTTTTTTAAGAAGATTTAGATGTTTGTATAGTAGAAGTGATATTTTGTAAAAATTCCCTTGACGTATTGAAGATAGGGTTCTTTTCCTTTTGTTTACTTATTGTGATGATGTATGATTTCTTTCTATAGCCGCTGACTGATGGTGCCTGTAAAAACAGATTTTACTCCTGATGAAGAGCGCAGTCAGCACATGAAACGCGTTGAGCCTAATAAAATCTTTTGTACTCCTTCAACTTCTTTGGACCTCCATTATATGCTGAACAGCGCGGACTTCCATCCACCCCGTCTCCAATTTACACGTGGCTTATATAATGAAAGCTGGAACAATGTTACAGCTAAGGAAAAAAGTTTAAAAATGAGACACTTAGCTTATAAATATGGCCATATCGATAACCGCCCAGTAGCTATGTCGAGGTGTGTCTCAAATACTGGGTCCCTACACTCAGTCATAGCCTCTGTCTGGATTAAAAACCTTTTATTTTATTATTGCTCTCTGTTAATAGGTACCTAAAAGCCCATAAAATAGAAGGTTTTTAACCCACATAGATGCTATGGCTGAGCATAGAGACCTGGTATAAGACACGCCTCAATGTGGCTACTGAGGGGTTATCAATATGGTCTTATTTATAAGCTAAGTGTCTCATTTCCTTAGCTTTATGGTGTGTCACGGTTCAGGGATCCCTGAGGAAGGTGCCAGGAGGGCACCGAAACGCGTAGGAAGCAATAAAAACGTTACTTTGAAGTTCCATCTTCAAGTGCATTATTTTTTGGAGTGGATGTTATTTGGCAGCGCGGACCGTGACACACCATTTTCTTCCCCACGATTCGGCATATCTCCACATATGAGTGGACGGTGGAAGTCCTGCAGCAGCCATCCAGAAATAAATCACTAAATACGCCTTCAAGCCGGTTGTGGGTTACACAACTGCTCCAGGTGAGTGGATCCCTTTTTTCACCACTTTACTCCTAGTGCCATAGTGATAGGGCACTATTGCGCCTCTTGTTCCCCCTCCTTCTTTTATTTCCTTAGCTTTAACATTTTTCCAGTTTCTATTTTATGTCCTAGCAGAGTGCCGAGGTTTTGTTGTCAACATGCCCCATACCAACTCTTCACATCCATTTTATTGTAATGTTGCAGGGACGAATTTACCGATATTAGAGGTGACCCCGATGGCGCCCAGAGAGGAGGACGACCTGATATTCTCCTGTTCTGCAACCTTCCAAATTGACTTAGATTGGTTGTACGCTTTTAACAAAGATGGGAGAAGAGTGAGGGATTTTAAGCCATCCAATCTGTTCCATATTCCTTTGGCTCAACTGGAAGATTCCGGAAAATATACCTGTGAAATCTTATATGTTACCAGACCTTTGCAAAGCGAAGTGTTACGGATCCAAATAAGTAAGTACCGTATATACTCGTGTATAAGCCGACCCGTGTATAAGCCGACCCCCCTACTTTTGCCCCAAAAATCTGGAAAAACCTATTGACTCGTGTATAAGCCGAGGGTGGACCCCAGCACAGGTATACAGCCCCCAGCAGTGTGGTATACAGGCCCCCCAGTGGTAGTATACAGCAGCCCCAGTGGTAGTATACAGATTCCCCAGCAGCCCCAGTGGTGGTATACAGATTCCCCAGCAGCCCCAGTGGTAGTATACAGGAGCCCCAGCAGCCCCAGTGGTAGTATACAGCAGCCCCAGTGGTAGTATACAGGAGCCCCAGCAGCCCCAGTGGTAGTATACAGGAGCCCTAGCAGCCCCAGTGGTAGTATACAGCAGCCCCAGTGGTAGTATACAGGAGCCCCAGCAGCCCCAGTGGTAGTATACAGCAGCCCCAGTGGTATACAGCAGGCCCCCAGGGGTACATATAGCAGCCCCCAGGGGGGACCAACAGCCCCCAGGGGGTACCCAGCAGCCCCCTGGGGGTACCAACAGCCCCCAGGGGTACCAACAGCCCCCTGGGGGTACCAACAGCCCCCAGGGGGTACCCAGCAGCCCCCAGGGGGTACCCAGCAGCCCCCTGGGGGTACCAACATCCCCCAAAAGCTGGCACTGTCCCCCCTTGTAAGGCCTCCCCTCCGCTGCTTATACATTACCATCCCGGTGTTCTGATCGGCGCCGCTCCTCGGTGCTGCGTCTTCATCCTCCCGTCCTCGCTCGCTGCATCCAGGATCTCCGGCGGTCGTGCGATGACGTCATATCGCTGCGACAGCCGGAGAACCCGGATGGATGCAGCGAGCGCGGACGGGAGGATGAAGACGCAGCACCGAGGAGCGGCGCCGATCAGAACACCGGGATGGTAATGTATGAGCAGCGGGGGGGGGCCCTTACAAGGGGGGACAGTGCCAGCTTTTGGGGGGGCCATATGCACTGCTTCCCCCTGCCGCTGATTGACAGGGGGATACAGTGCATATATAATGAGCGGCCCCACGTGACGGGGCCGCTCATACAGCAGCCCCCCCGCCTCCTCCAGCCTCCACAGCCCCCGGGACACAGCCCCCCCGTATATGACTCGTGTATAAGCCGAGGGGGGGACTTTTCAGCCCAAATTTTGGGCTGAAAAACTCGGCTTATACACGAGTATATACGGTAAATAAAGGAAAATAAAAGCAATATAAATAAAAGTGGATTAAAAAAAAAAAAAAAAATTCAGAGAGAAAAAAACAGTTCTCCCAGTTGTGTTGATTTTGTGCGGGAATAAAATAAATTGTCATAAAAAAGAAAAGAAAAGTGAACCGAAAAACCATAAAAAATTCAATGAAATAATGAAAAAAAAGATTTTGTGTGGGTACAAATAAATTGTATATTTTTAAAAGAAATCAAAAACAAAAAATTAAAGCAAAATTGTTCCTCTTTTTGTGTGGGTATAAAATGAAATGTGTTTTCGAGAATTACTCTTCTTCTTTATGATAGTCTAAAAATGGAACAGGAAGGAAACAAACACCAGACTCTTCTTTAAAAAAAAATTAATGTGTTATAAAGACTTTCTTTTATTTTTTTTTATCATTTTTGTCCTCTTTTGTGCTTTCAACTTTTTATTTTTTTCTAAATAATAGAAACTGACCTAGAGCCTTGCCCTGATTATGATGAAGAGGATGACGATGACGCAGATGCTGAAGATGACAATTATGAGGACAGCGGTGATATCAGTGGTTCCGTAGACTATGAAGGTTATGATGATTACGCAGCTTAACACTGTTTCTTCTTCACCAAATACCAAAGTGTAAAATTACAAAATACATTTTTCACGACAACAAAATAAAAAAGTTCTAAAATGAAGAATTGGAATTTTTTTAAATTACACAAGTAAAATATAAAGTATCTAAAATGAAAAAAATATATATCACGTCCTTAAAGGAGGCTCCTGGTTACAAAATTCATACGTTACACACCAATGAACTAAAAAGAAAGAATGTTCCGAGTTGGGGGGTCTTCTATTTCCGATCCCGCACTCTTGGCCGGGGGGAGAACACTTAGAAAGTGTCTCTCTCCCTGGAGGACCAATCTCCAGACAAGTAGGAGAAAGGTTTTTCTTGTTTCCGACCTTGCGTTCTTGGCCACAATGGGTAAGGCTATGTGCCCACTGTGCTTTTTTTTTAGGGCAGCTTTTGTGCACATACAAACGCAGCACAAATAAAGGGACCCACAAAGACACAAACACATGCAGACAGACACTCAACCTCCCCGGCGAGCTCACGGCGATTCCCGGTCATTCTTCCTGTGTTAACCATTAGAGGCTGTGTTTATCGGTCTTCCAGATCCTGCACACCATGTGACAGACTGAGTCACATGGTACAAGGTCCTGGAAGAATGATATAAAGCAGAAAAAAAAGGAACGCAATGTGAAGCTCCTAATGAAGCTCCTAATGGTTAGTTTGCAGGTGTATATGGTGGGCCGAGGCCACTCACCTATTCGGGTTGTGCACTTCTGCACCAGCAGAATAGTGACTGCAGCTCTGGAGTATAATACAGGAGGTAACTCAGGATCAGTAATGTAATGTATATACACAGTAACTCCACCAGCAGAATAGTGAGTGCAGCTCTGGAGTATAATACAGGAGGTAACTCAGGATCAGTAATGTATGTACACAGTGACTGCACCAGCAGAATAGTGAGTGCAGCTCTGGTGTATAATACAGGAGGTAACTCAGGATCAGAAATGTAATGTATGTACACAGTGACTGCGCCAGCAGAATAGTGAGTGCAGCTCTGGAGTATAATACAGGAGGTAACTCAGGATCAGTAATGTAATGTATGTACACACTGACTGCACCAGCAGAATAGTGAGTGCAGCTCTGGAGTATAATACAGGAGGTAACTCAGGATCAGTAATGTAATGTATGTACACAGTGACTGCACCAGCAGAATAGTGACTGCAGCTCTGGAATATAATACAGGAGGTAACTCAGGATCAGTAATGTAATGTATATACACAGTGACTCCACCAGCAGAATAGTGAGTGCAGCTCTGGAGTATAATACAGGAGGTAACTCAGGATCAGTAATGTATGTACACAGTGACTGCACCAGCAGAATAGTGAGGGCAGCTCTGGAGTATAATACAGGAGGTAACTCAGGATCAGTGATGTAATGTGTGTACACAGTGACTGTACCAGCAGAATAGTGAGTGCAGCTCTGAAGTATAATACAGGAGGTAACTCAGGATCAGTAATGTAATGTATGTACACAGTGACTGCACCAGCAGAATAGGGAGTGCAGCTCTGGAGTATAATACAGGAGGTAACTCAGGATCAGTAATGTATGTACACAGTGACTGCACCAGCAGAATAGGGAGTGCAGCTCTGGAGTATAATACAGGAGGTAACTCAGGATCAGTAATGTAATGTATGTACACAGTGACTGCACCAGCAGAATAATGAGTGCAGCTCTGATCAGCTGTTGCTCACTGTGGTGATTGAGGGTGTGGTCGCCTGTGATCCTGTGCTGTGCTCCTGAGCTCCTGAGAACCAAGACCTCTCCACCTGGGGCCTGCTCTCTCCTGCCCAGGGAGGGAGTGGGTCTCTGGGAATGAGTGATGGAGCCAAGTCCCAGGCTTCTGTTCCCCGAACCAGGCCGGCGGGGGGCAGGAGAAGCCAGCAACCGGCCTGCACATCGGAGGACTCGGGGGTGAGACGTTCCAGCAGGAGACGCAGTAATGTGGCTCCTACTCCCCTCGGGTCTGTGGAGACCCAGAGAAGCCGCAAGGCTTCCAACATGGAGGATATGCCAGGCAGCGTGGGTGATAGCCGTCCTTCCGGAGAAGCGCTGAGTGCTCACGGAGGTGAGTCCGACCTTACTGAAGGGGATTGGGGGCTGCAAAGCTCCCAGGAGTCAGTGTCCATCTATGCCTCCCGTGTTATGAGCCACCTCCGGGAGTATGAGGAGGCTAGTAAGACTATCAGGAGACTCCGGGAGGAGCTGCGCTGTGCACGCGCCAAAGTTTCTACTACCTCCAAGCCTAAGAAGATCAAGGTCCTGGAGGGGATAAAACGACTTCAAGAAGACATTGCCGAGCTGGAGATGAGGAAAGCTTACATCATAGACAAAAGTGGTCCTTTTAAAGAAAAATTGCTGAATGAGGACAGATTCAGAGTTATGGCTGATAACAGAGAGCAGAGGCTGATGGAGCTGCAGCCTGAAAGCCAAGTGGATGATGGGGATGATGGTGACCAGCAGACAGCCCCACCTGGCAGCCTGGAGAGCCAGCCACAGGCCACGTGCAGCGAACTCCCTGCCGGACAGGCGGCGCCAACATCCAGTCGCAGTCTTGCCGGCTCTGGGGAGGACAGTGACCACAGCAGCCAGGGAGGGGCGCTAATGGCACAGATCAAGATCCTGGAGTCCCCAGTGTGCCTTCAGAATTTCCATCTTGGTGATGATCTACCAGAGGAGGCACCTGGGGGCAAGAAGACCGCAAAAGCCAAGAACAAGCTACAGGAAACGGTGAGCTTTGTGTATGCCCCCCTCCCTGCACCCCCTGAGCCAGCCGCAGGGTCCGCTCGTTGCATAAGTCCCGTTGCCCAGCCCAGCCTGGATTCTGCTGTGGATTCGGTGCAAAGGCGCGGGGAGATAATAAAGCAAGGTAGTGAGGCGCAGGGCTGCGTCTATGCTTGTAGTAGTGGAGACGTAGCGGGTGATGCATCAGCCGAGAGGCTGGACAGTGGTTGCGGCCCGGCGGCGGGCATTCCATCAGGTCTCGATGTCGTGGTGCGCTCCTCGGTGGGAGGGGGGAGCGGCCCGGTGTTGGGGGCCGCCCCGGTAGCCTCGGCGCCTCTGGATACTATTGCTGCTGGTCACGTAGTTGAGAGGCGGCGGCAGTGTGGGGGGGCGGCTGCAGCTGTTGAACCCATTTCTCCAGGAAAATTGCTATTTTGTGTTGGTGCCGTTGGTTCAGCTGATCCTGTTGATGGGGATCAGCGGAGCCTCATAGTGACAAAAGATCAGCGGTGCCTGAATGTGAAAAATCGGAAATTACTGACTAATGATGCGGAGGGTAGACATAACATTGGGGGTTTGGTTGTCTCCGGTTCTATGGAGGTTGCTGAACCCCTTGTGCCCGATGATGCTGAGGTCAATAAGTCACCCAGTCTGGTCACTGGTCCAGCAGGAGTGAATGTGGTGGTGGGGGTAAGCGAGAGTACTGTACTATCTGGTGGTGTAGTGGATGGTGAGATGGAGGTGAATGATAATGTTGGGGCGGTGGAGTTAACTGGTCCAGTTGCCCCCCCGGAGGTGGGAGTACCTGTCAGGTCTTATGCCAGTGTCACCTCCGGGGGTAATAAGGCGTCATCCTCGTCTCCAGGCACTGAGGACAGCATATTCCAGCGGCGTCTCCTGGAGGCTCTAAAGAGGGGAGAGAGATCACTAACTGTAGAGGGTAGAGTGGTGGATCTATCCTTCTGGATAGAGAGGCATGGCCTCGGGGCCTTCCAAGATGAAAGGGGGAGTGATACTGTATCGTCCCTTCCGACAGCCGGGCAGGGGCGTGTGCGTAGGAATGTGGTCCGTCTTCGGTGGAGGGGCAGTGATGCATGTCCTCCGAGATCAAAGGTTGTGGAGCTCCTGCTGCGGATGGGTTTCAAGGCATTTGATGTCTATGCCTTGATACATCCCTACGGCACGCCTGAGTTTGATGTCAGCTTTGTCCGGCCGGAGGGGCTTGAGCTCTTCTGGTCGAATTATGAGTTGGCAAAAAATGAGCCTGGCTGGCGGGATTTTGTTGTTCAGGCAATTTCTCGCCAAAACCAAGTCAAGAGAGTGACCGTGGTGACTTGTAACGAGTCACTTTCTTGTTTTGACATCATGACATGGATTGGTCGGTATGGAGAGGTGGTAGAAATGCAAAAGAAAAATCGAGATGAGTTTGGTATCTGGTCAGGAGCCTGGACGTTTATGGTAAAACTTAAGCATTCAGGAGGTACGGTCGCCCACATTCCATCATCTGCCTTCCTGGGTATGGATCGTATCCGGGTTCACTACCAAGGACAACCGAAGCTCTGTCACAAGTGCGGTGACCCCACACACTTCAGTGCAAATTGCACTGTACAGAAATGTGCACTGTGTGGGGAGGTCGGCCATCTGGCTGCATCTTGTGGCAGGATTAGGTGTCACTTGTGTGGTGAGCTAGGTCACCCATTCAGCCGTTGTCCTCGCTCCTTTGCCAATGTGGTTGTGACCCCAGTGGGAGAAAGCCGTGTGGCCGATTCTGCTGGGGAAGGGACTAGCAGAGGCGAGGGAGCTAAGGGGCTAGGGAGGAAGAGCAAGAAAAAGACGCCCGCCCGACAGAGGCGTCTAGATAAGCGCAGACAGGAGAGGGAGCCGGGTGAGCCCCTGGCTGCCAAGGTGACCTCTGTCCTGGATGCCAGTCTTGCTGCTGAGGCCCCGAGGGATGATGAGTTAGATGAGGAGGTCAGGAGGATCCACAGGGAGGAAAGCGCCACTTCCTCACAATCCTCCCATTATGAAAGTATGGATGAGGAGAATAGGCAGTGGCAAGAGCAAAAGCGTAAGCGTGGCGTCCGAAAGAAGAGAACCAAGGGAGATGTAACATCTTCTCCTACTCTGACCAAGGTACCTAAGGAAGGTAACACTGACTCCCCTCTGGTCGGTCTTTCTAACCAGTTCCAGGCCCTAGACAACATCTCTTCCTCTGAGGAGGAGGCCGAGGGTGGGGTGCTGGCCTTGGCGGGGCTTACAGGAGGCGCCGAGTCTCCTTCTTCTGGGGATGAATGGTCCTCAGGGAAGGAGACACACCGAGGGCCTGGAGACGAGGATGATAACAAAAAGAAACAGGTAATGGACACATCTGTGTCGCTAAAGAGGGGAAAGGATTCCTCTTCTGAGGTAGAAGATGGGAATGGGAGGGGGAAGAAGAAAGCCATCCAACTCAATCACCAATGATGGCGGTACCCACTCCGTTGACGCTGGCGTCCATTAATGTCGCCAGCATTAAGTCGGATAAAGCTAGATTTGATTTTCTCAGCCGAGTTGAAGCTGATATTTTCTTTTTGCAGGAGACCAGGCTGCCAACCATGGCAGACGTGTTTATAGCTAAAAGAGAGTGGAGACTCGGGCCCTCTTACTGGTCTCTTACTGGTCTCTTGCGGCCGAGCCGTATAGCGGAGTGGCGGTCCTTTTTACCGTACCGGTAGAATGCCCACGGGTAATTGAGTTGGAAATGGGGAGGTGCCTGATCTTAGATGTCCTCGTGAAGGGACAGGAGCTCCGGCTCATTAATATCTATGGTCCCCAATCTAAGTGGGACCGGAAGTGTCTCTTTACGAGGATCAAGCCCTACCTTTTTACAAGTCGGCAGGTTGTCTTTGGAGGGGACTTCAACACTGTCACGAGGCCCCGAGATAGAGGAGGTGCCAGAGACAAGCTGACTTATGATAGCGTCGCTCTTAATAGTATAGCTAGTGAGGCTCGCCTGGTGGATGTCCACATCCGGCACACCCCAGGCCACGAGGGGTTCACCTATCATAGAGGTAACTGTAGGTCTAGAATAGATAGGTTTTATTTAAAGGAGGACGCCGTCTCTTCAGCAGTATCTGTTGTTGAGGTGGAGTTCTCCGACCACTGTTTAATTTTGTTTTCTCTGAATGTTGCAGAGACCCTCCGGATGGGTAGAGGCTTTTGGAGGCTGAATTCGTCTCTCTTGGAAGAAGTGGAGATAAGACAGTTGTTTGAGGATTTTCTTCAGAGCCAGGTACCCTTACTGGATCTTTGTAGTAGTAAGTCAGAGTGGTGGGAGATTTTCAAACAAAGGGTGGCGAGATTCTTCCGTCAGCTCTCGAGCCTCAGGAGTCTGGACAGGTACCGCCTGTATCAGGGCCTGAGGAGGAAACTCGACCATCTTGTCTCAAGTGGAGGTAGCCGCGAGGAGATCTCCAGAGTGAAGTCTTTGCTCATGAGGTGTCAGTATGATAGGCACGCATCTTTGGTTTTTGAGAGGGATTATGGGAAGTACCGCTCGCCCGACCCTTACAGAAACTGCAAGATGTCAGTTAATAGTAAAATTGTTACAGGACTGAAAGACAGTACAGGGTCCCTGAGGAGATCCAGATCAGGGATCCTGGAGGTGGTCAGATCCTTTTACTCACACCTCTTGGGAAAGAGGGATCTGGATTGGGATGAGATGTCGGCTTTCCTGGCTGAAGCTGTCCCTGAACCAGGGGTAGACCCCTCGCTTGATGTTTTGACAGAGGTGATCAGGAAGAGGAAGTTAGGTTGGCGATTGAAGGGCTTGCCCTAAAGAAATCGCCAGGTCCAGATAGCTTAACATCTGAGTTCTATAAGACCTTTAAGGGTGCCTTGGTTCCCCTCTTGACTGAAGTATTTAATGAGTGTCTTTCCTCGGGCGCTCTGCCGAAGTCAATGAGGAGGTCTGCCCTGATCATTTTGTCAAAGGGTAAGGACCCTTCTTGCATTGAGAATTGGCGTCCCATAGCGCTTCTTAATGCGGACAGGAAGGTTTTGGCAAAGGTGCTCTTTAATCGGCTGGTGAAGTTTGCACCCCGACTCCTTTCGGAGGCCCAGAATTGCTCTGTTCCCGGCCGCAGTACATTTGGTGCTGTGCTCTGTGTCCGAGAGGCAGTGGAGCAGGGTAGGGCTGGCCACTGGAGGGGGTACATGCTGTCATTGGATCAGGCAAAAGCATTTGATCGGGTTAATCACGATTACCTCTGGTCTGTCCTTCTGAGGTATGGCCTGCCGGGGAGGTTTGTTTATTGGCTTAAGACATTGTACGCTGGGGCAGAGAGTTTCCCGCTGGTCAACGGTTGGATTGGCAGCTCATTTGAGGTTGGGTCTGGCGTTCGCCAGGGTTGTCCCTTGAGCCCACTGCTGTACGTGTTTGCGATTGATCCCTTCCTTAGAAGGATTGAGCGTGGACCGTTGGCTGGGGTCGGGATGGACCGGGCGGCTCCAGACAACACTCTGAGGGTGGTGGCGTATGCTGATGATGTCACCGTTTTTGTTTCCTCGGAAGGGGAGACGGAGTGGCTGATGTTAGAGGTAGATCGCTACTCGGAGGCATCTGGGTCCAAGATCAACCGGGATAAGTGTGAAGGTCTCTGGCTGGGAGGAGGAGATCCTGGTTTTGATCTCCCGGACACCCTTCCGGGGCCCGAAGTCTCTGCAAAAGTCCTTGGCATCGAATTTTCTCAGGGGGATTACTCCAAACAAAATTGTGACAGCAGGCTAGAGATTGCCGCTCAGAAGGTCAACCAATGGAAGGGTTGGTCTTTGACTCTAAGGGAAAGGGTGAACCTGATCAAAACTTACCTGCTCCCTTTACTAATTTATCTAGGCAGCGTGTGCATCTTGCCGGAGCCTCTCTGGACACGGGTCTACAGTTTGTTCTTCCAAATGTTATGGGGGAATAGACTGAACCTTATCAAGAGGGAGGTTACTTACCGTACGAGGAGACTAGGAGGGTTGGGTATGGTCAACCCTGTGATATTCCTTGTGAATATCTTTCTTAAGACCAATATTGCAAACCTCTGGACAGCGAGGGCTCCTCCGTGGGTATTCTCCTGTAGGGGGTGGTTTCAGCCTTTCTTCCAGGAATGGGAGACAGGAGGGCAAGTGAAGGATCTTCGCACACCTCATGGACATCTTCCGGCTTACGCTACCCTGGTTCTGAAGGTCATTCGCCGGTGGGGTCTGGGGATGTGGGAGGTCAGGACTCTGCCAAGGAAGCTCCTTGACAATAGGGTTCTGCTGACCCATTTCCAGAAGCCTCTAGCCCTCAGGGACTGCCCAAGTCGGGATCTTGGGGTGGGTTTGCATCTTCTAAATTCTGTTAGGATCCCCATGAAGTTTTGGGACTTGGCTTGGCGCTGCTTCCATGGGAAACTGTGTGTGAGGGACAATCTGAAGTGTAGGAGCTCTGAGGACAGGAATTGTCCTCGAGAGCATTGTGGTACTGTGCTGGAAAGCATGGACCACTTCCTGCTTCATTGTCCCTTTAACACAGAGGTTTACAGCAGGGTGGGCACCTCCATTGGCTGGCCTCGGCTGGCCGGTCTCTCCTATGCGGAATGGGCTTATGGAGCGTTCGGAAACCTGGGTGGTCGGGACCGCTGCACTTTGTTTCTAGTTAGTCTAGTGGTTAGGTATCACACGTGGAACGCACGCTGTTTAGTATCGACGCAACGGAAAATCCTCCAGTAGACGAAGTGTTTAGGTCCATCCTTGGTGCCCTGGTGAAGGTGCGTTCTCTGGAGTATGAGAGACTGGGCACACGGAGGGCGGCTCTCCTCTGGAGGGGCTTTTCTTTTAGTGTGCCTTAGTCTATCGTCTCCTTACCTGGTGGTGGGCTGATGCTGACACTGTAGATTTTTGTTTTGCTTTGATGTGTGGACAGTGATGTAGGGCTGCAGGCGCTGATCTTGGGCTTTGTTGGTTATATTTGTTTTGTGTTTCTGTATATATTGTATATAGGTGTATATGTATGGGTGTAGGTGTTAGGTTGGGAGGTGGGTTTCTCATACGGGACTTTGGGACGCTGGGGCTCAAACTGGTGCTTCCTGATCTGGACTATGGACATTGGACCATGAACTGAGGCAAGAGACGGGGGACCAGCTCTCAGGATGGTGCGGGGGAGGGGAATGGTGAAAGGGGGGGGGTAAGGAAAAGTAATGTGATTGGCTATTGTTTTCCTTTTTTTTTTTTTTTCTTTTGGCAACTGGATCAGGTGTTGATGTATTTAGTATTAGTGAATATCATGTATATATTGAGGTTTATGGTTGTATGTATGGTAATACGTGTGTGAGGAGAGAGTGAGCGGCTGGACCAGATCTTGTTATGTTGATCATGTTCTGATTGTTACTTTTGTTATGTTTCTGTTATTGTTGTTATGTTTTTCATTTTTATAATAAAAGATCTACAGGAGGTAACTCAGGATCAGTAATGTAATGTATGTACACAGTGACTGCACCAGCAGAATAGTGAGTGCAGCTCTGGAGTATAATACAGGAGGTAACTCAGGATCAGTAATGTAATGTATGTACACAGTGACTGCACCAGCAGAATAGTGAGTGTAGCTCTGGAGTATAATACAGGATGTAACCCAGGATCAGTAATGTAATGTATGTACACAGTGACTGCACCAGCAGAATAGTGAGTGCAGCTCTGGAGTATAATACAGGAGGTAACTCAGGATCAGTAATGTAATGTATGTACACAGTGACTGCACCAGCAGAATAGTGAGTGTAGCTCTGGAGTATAATACAGGAGGTAACTCAGGATCAGTAATATAATGTATGTACACAGTGACTGCACCAGCAGAATAGTGAGTGCAGCTCTGGAGTATAATACAGGAGGTAACTCAGTATCAGTAATGTAATGTATGTACACAGTGACTGCACCAGCAGAATAGTGAGTGCAGATCTGGAGTATAATACAAGAGGTAACTCAGGATCAGTAATGTAATGTATGTACACAGTGACTGCACCAGCAGAATAGTGAGTGCAGCTCTGGAGTATAATTCAGGAGGTAACTCAGGATCAGTAATGTAATGTATGTACACAGTGACTGCACCAGCAGAATAGTGAGTGCAGCTCTGGAGTATAATACAGGAGGTAACTCAGGATCAATAATGTAATGTATATACACAGTGACTGCACCAGCAGAATAGTGAGTGTAGCTCTGGAGTATAATACAGGAGGTAACTCAGGATCAGTAATATAATGTATGTACACAGTGACTGCACCAGCAGAATAGTGAGTGCATCTCTGGAGTATAATACAGGAGGTAACTCAGGATCAGTAATGTAATGTATGTACACAGTGACTGCACCAGCAGAATAGTGAGTGCAGCTCTGGAGTATAATACAGGAGGTAACTCAGGATCAGTAATGTAATGTATGTACACAGTGACTGCACCAGCAGAATAGTGAGTGCAGCTCTGGAGTATAATATAGGAGGTAACTCAGGATCAGTAATGTAATGTATGTACACAGTGACTGCACCAGCAGAATAGGGAGTACAGCTCTGGAGTATAATACAGGAGATAACTTAGGATCAGTAATTTAATGTATGTACACAGTGACTGCTCCAGCAGAATAGTGAGTGCAGCTCTGGAGTATAATACAGGAGGTAACTTAGGATCAGTAATGTAATGTATGTACATAGTGACTGCACCAGCAGAATAGTGAGTGCCGCTCTGGAGTATAATACAGGAGGTAACTCAGGATCAGTAATGTAATGTATGTACACAGTGACTGCTCCAGCAGAATAGTGAGTGCAGCTCTGGAGTATAATACAGGAGGTAACTCAGGATCAGTAATGTAATGTATGTACACAGTGACTGCACCAGCAGAATAGTGAGTGCAGCTCTGGAGTATAATATAGGAGGTAACTCAGGATCAGTAATGTAATGTATGTACACAGTGACTGCACCAGCAGAATAGGGAGTACAGCTCTGGAGTATAATACAGGAGATAACTTAGGATCAGTAATTTAATGTATGTACACAGTGACTGCTCCAGCAGAATAGTGAGTGCAGCTCTGGAGTATAATACAGGAGGTAACTTAGGATCAGTAATGTAATGTATGTACATAGTGACTGCACCAGCAGAATAGTGAGTGCAGCTCTGGAGTATAATACAGGAGGTAACTCAGGATCAGTAATGTAATGTATGTACACAGTGACTGCTCCAGCAGAATAGTGAGTGCAGCTCTGGAGTATAATACAGGAGGTAACTCAGGATCAGTAATGTAATGTATGTACACAGTGACTGCACCAGCAGAATAGTGAGTGCAGCTCTGGAGTATAATATAGGAGGTAACTCAGGATCAGTAATGTAATGTATGTACACAGTGACTGCACCAGCAGAATAGGGAGTACAGCTCTGGAGTATAATACAGGAGATAACTTAGGATCAGTAATTTAATGTATGTACACAGTGACTGCTCCAGCAGAATAGTGAGTGCAGCTCTGGAGTATAATACAGGAGGTAACTTAGGATCAGTAATGTAATGTATGTACATAGTGACTGCACCAGCAGAATAGTGAGTGCAGCTCTGGAGTATAATACAGGAGGTAACTCAGGATCAGTAATGTAATGTATGTACACAGTGACTGCTCCAGCAGAATAGTGAGTGCAGCTCTGGAGTATAATACAGGAGGTAACTTAGGATCAGCATAGGGTAATTAATATATTTTATTTATGCAGTGACAGTTCTGAACACTGTTATATGCAGATGTGTCATTTATGATGAAGCCTTTGTTATATATGTACTGAGGAGTTCATACTACTGTGGTATCTTTACCCCATGGGTCATCTCAGAGCTCAGGATCAACAGTCCAATACCAATGTGTATTTATATCATTGTATATGGACTATATGGACCTGTGACATTGAATAATATTAGATCAATCTATTATATACTAATATTCTCCTGTCAGATCTCCACACTAATGATCAGATATTAGTGATAATCAGCATTGTTGTTGTCGGCTGTGGTGGAGCCCGATGTCTCGGACGTCTTGTGTTCTGCTCTGGTCCCAGATGTGACCTTGCCGCACTTAACCTCCGAGTACAGAACTGTGAACTGGTGAAGAAAAAGGAAAAGAGAAATTCTCTAAATAAATCTGTAAATGGTTCTGATCGTGAAGACGATATAAAGCTAAAATCTACAGAGAATTGTGAACTTGAAACGAGATTACAAGAATCTACAGGTGAAATGAGTCTCACCAGTCAAGGACTTATAGTTTGAGGTGGAAATCTGGTAGATAGCGGTCTACTGGAAGACCTCAGAGCATGGACTGTAGACCCTGATTCTGGGATTAATGGCTTTATAATGGGGGTCCTGTGTACACAAAGCTAATCTGTATACTGTCGGGCCAAATAGAGAGAAGATCTGTAAGAGTGGATCCTGCTCTAGTTGACTGGATCCATCCATGTAACTATGGGCATGTGCCGATTCCTGCTCACTTAGTAAACCACCTAATCCATGCTTCGTAGTGAAAAATTTCCACAACTTCTGCTATGGATCATGTCAACTACATTACTTACTACTATAAACGCCTGAGCATGAGTAATTCTTGAACAGTCTAGTCACTTTATGTATAATTTGTGTGGCCATAGTACATTTCTAGATACTTACATCATCTCTCGGTGCATTTCCTGATGAAGAAGGAGCTGAAATATAAGAGAAGATAACCATCAGTGGCTGTCAGATTATCCAAGGGGGCGACATCTTCTGCTCAGGGTGGCATTTTCTCTCTTTGGTCTATTGCAGAGGTCCCCAACCTTTCTGACTTTGAGAGCCACATTTAGCTCTCTGAGAAGGTCACAAGCCACATTCAGCTCTGAGAGAGGGTCGCGAGCCACATTCAGCTCTGAGAGGTTCACGAGACACATTCAGCTCTGAGAGGTTCACGAGACACATTCAGCTACGAGAGGGTCAAGGTCAAGGGCCACATTCAACTCTGACAGATGTTCACGAGCCACATTAAGCTTTGAGAGAGGGTCGCGAGCCACATCCAGCTCCTGCCCCCTCACAGTAGTGACATGCAGGGACCCATTACTGGCATAATGAGAGCCAAAGGTATTCCACAGAAATTACAGTGAAGTGGTATACCAAGATTACAAAAGTCACCATCTGGAGACCTGCTCTCCATAGCTGTTGGC
The DNA here is from genome assembly GCA_033576535.1 of Allobates femoralis. Taxonomy (NCBI): domain Eukaryota; kingdom Metazoa; phylum Chordata; class Amphibia; order Anura; family Aromobatidae; genus Allobates; species Allobates femoralis. The sequence continues at coordinate 86,276,240 of JARQOC010000012.1, forward strand.
TAGACCTCGCACTAATGCACCAAGCTGGAAGACAGCCATCAGCCATACATCACGGGCCAGCAAAACACATTAGGCTACTGAGCTACAGGTTGGGGGTCCCTGGTCTATTGGATCACAACTGTGACTCTCCATACCATGTATAGTCCACTGGCCACATGGCTTTGTATTGGATAGATGATGATCTCCCTCACATATCACCACCAACCCTCATTTCCGTCAAAAAATCCACGGATTGTGGTTTGGTGACAAGATATAGCATAGACGACATGAAATCAACCTCTGCGTGACTGATTTATGCCTAGGCTAAGCATAAAGACAGTAATTTGGACTGACCTTGTACTGC